>OX401407.1:8267285-8462122 GCA_947846245.1 Cerastoderma edule
TTCGAGAAAAGGAGAAAGTGCTCTTAAAGAGCAATTTCTCCTTTTCACACAATGTTTTCTGCTCTATCAGAAGATTATTTTTCAATTTTATGTCAGTTTGAAATGTCGTCTGAAAACTTTATCAATTTGGGACTGTCAAAAGAAAACTTGGCGTTTGGTAAAGGGTTAAGACAACTTCACTTGTCAGAACAGTTAACTAGATTGGTTGTATAATGAGGGAAATGCTATATGTCATATTGTTTTGGTAGAAGTCACTTGATGTTGCTTTGAATTTGGACTACCGTAGTTTAGAAATATCAAAGGGGGAAAGGTTTAGTCTAAAATAACAGCAGAAACTATTTTAGGTTTAATTCTATAATGCTCGAAGGTACTCATTTAAACCAAAAAGGGAAATTGTAATTTTAATTGTCTTAGACTCTTCATTTCCCTTAAAAAGAATCTGAACTATTCTTACACTTTGGTACCTTGTTGGATGTTGACTTACAAATCCAAATTGATATCTTTGTAATTCTAAATTTTGAAATTCTGTAAGCAAAATGAGACAGGAAAACTCATTTATTAGTTTTTATTCCATCCTTTTAATCCATAACCAAACAATAACAACATTTGATCAGTTTGTTGCAAACGACTCTGGAAAACATTGGGTGAAAAGGAGAAATTGCTCTTAACGAGCAATTTCTCCTTATCACACAATGTTTTCTGCTCTATCAGAAGATTACTTTTCAATTACATCACAGTTTGAAATGTCGGCTGCAAACTCTTTCAATTTGGGACAGTCGAAGAAACTACAGAAGAAAATTCAGGCACACAGCAAATAGGGTTGATGGTAATAGAAAATGAAACTATTCTTAATTACATCCTCGTTGGCTGCAATCTTATCTAAGACAATTTTCTCCAGCGACAAACTTCTTACACCCATTTAACATGCAACCTTAATGTTATCTATCCCACATAAAAAGGGCAAGCAAAAATTCTAAGACTTTCAAACATTTAGCCAAGTAGCATTGGGACTTCAAAAATAATTTAAAAGGACAAATGTTTTTCTTTATCATAAAACAAATGCTGCAATAAAGAAAGTGCTGGTTTTTTTTGTTTTCTTTTTTTGCCTTTCATGTATTGGCAGCAGATTACAATGGAACTTATTGTTACAAAAAAAAAGTTGATACTTCAATAAATTCTCCCTATTTCACATTGGTGTTTGATTGCTTAGTTGTTAATCATTTAACAATCTTAGATTACTCAAAGGACATCTCAGTCCCCTTGACAATTTGTTTTTTAACAAGCAATTTCTCCTTTTCCCATAATGTTTTCTGCACTGTCAAAAGATTCCTATCAGAAGATTGTTACTCAATTTCATCGCATTTTGAAATGTTATCTGCAAACTCTCTCAATTTGGGACAGTCAAAGATTTGGCATTTGGTAATAGGGTTAAGAGGGAAAATGTTAATGTCATTCACACTTGAGTAATAATGGATTGACATTACTTCTATGTCCAGGGTTTCTATCCTATTTCTGCTGACCAATGGAGATTCACCGGGGACAAACAAATTGCTCTATAGATCTGTGGCTGTGATCTCATAAAACGCTTTTATTTTTTTCTTGGTGTCAGATCTGTCTGGCTCTTGAATACTACTTAATACTTATAGCGCTAGAACCGACTTCATGCCTATGCAAACAAGTTAGATCCCAGTCCAGCTGCCAAGAAAATTGGCCACTGGCCTGTGATCTAACCTGTATGCTATTTTGGGTATCTTTCTTCAACAAAATTAAGGAGATATTTATAGTTTTGGAAAGCAGACAAAACAAAAGTCTTTTTTTCGGAAAATTACCCAGCTTTCCAAGGGTTAGTGCTGGTTCACACTAGAGGCCTGACCTCTTTGCTGTCTGGCTATTCTGGTCTTGTCTGAATATCAAGGCACAAGCCTTTACCAAATGCCAAACTTTCGACTGTCCCAAACTGAAAAAGTTTGCAGACAATATTTCAAAATGTGATGAAATTAGAAAATCATCTTCTGATCGTCAAGAAAGTGTTGCTGGAACAGGGGAAATTGCTCATCATGAGCAATTTCCCCTTTTCCAGCAACACTTTCCTGAGTCGTCTTCAACAAACTGGTCAAAAGTCATCATTGTTTGGTAATGGGATAGTACATGTAGTATTTTGGACACTTCCAAAATATGAAGGTTTAATCCGAGTATTATTTTATTGCGTAGTAAACTTACAAATACAAGGGCATACAATTAAGTATCACATTAAAATGACTATCTCACAGGTTGAGATTTTAATCTTTTAAAAGAAGAATGTCTGCTCCTGATAAAAGGACAAGACAGATCTTTAAAGATATACAAAAGTGGATTATTAGTACATGTACAAGTACTGTTGTATTATTTTTGAAACATCCTAAGTATGAAGGCTTAATGCCAGCATTATTTTATTGTGTAGTGAACTTCAAAGTACAAGGGCATACCATCAAGTATCACATTAAAATGACTATCTCACAGGTTGAGATTTTAATCTTTTAAAAGAAGAATGTCTGCCACTGATAAAAGGACAAGACAGATCTTTAAAGATATACAAAAGTGGATTATTAGTACATGTACAAGTACTGTTGTATTATTTTTAAAACATCCTAAGTATGAAGGCTTAATGCCAGCATTGTTTTATTACGTCGGACACTTCCAAATATGAGGGCCTAATGATACTCCAAGTTTTTATGCATCTTTTTAGACACTTCCATAATGATACAAGTACAGTGAAGCCTCGTTTATCCGGACCCCCATTATCCGAATGTCTCGCAATCCAAACGAAATTGAAAGGGAACGGAATTATTTGACCAGTTTGTTGCAGACAACTTTTGAAAACATTGTGGGTAAAGGAGAAATTGCTCGTAACGATGTTTTCTGCCATATCAGAAGATAATTTTTGAATTTCATCCCGTTTTGAAATGTCGTCTGCAAACTCTTTCAATTTGGGACGGTCGACAATTTGGCGTTTGCTAAAGTGTTATAAGTATACACGTGCATACAGACTGTTTATCTCTTAATCTATATAAGAACATGCTCTATTTCATTAGTCCGGATGATTTGGTAATCCTGACATTTTGTTGGGAACGGACGTGTTCGGATTAATGAGACATCACTGTAGAGGGTTGAATTAGATTGCATCCACAAACAACAAAAGATGACATGATATAAAAATACAAATATCAAACAAAGCCATGGTTACATAATGAAGAAAATTCTATTGTTTATTTCAATTAGGACAATAAGGACTATTCAATGATTCTGACATTAAGTACATGAAAGTCTGTCACCAAATAATGTGTTTCCATATCAGCGAAAAGGGGTATCGATGATACAAAAATAAACGATAGTATACCTGCCACTGGTCAGACACATCCCATTCCATACTTAACTTCTCACGCTCAACCATTGTTGTTGGGACACACACAAACCCGATGTGTTCAGATTGACACAAATATCTCACAAATCCATAAAAAATATCCCAACCCTTCACAACTCCTCCTTAGAAATATCTCAAGCCTATCAATAAAAGTTTAAAGAACACCATCATGCCTCAAAAAGAATTATTATTTCCAATCTATATCTATTAAAACCAAATATCTGTTATTGAATTCACATCATTTCTACCAATATACCAATTCTCCAAGAATTCCCAGCAGTTAATCTCTAGAGCAAGAGGCTGCCAAACGAAACGGGAACCAAATAAGTGTTAATTTGTTTGCAGGTGTAATTGTAAATGGCTCGGAATTATTTACCACCAACACTTGAAAAGGTTACTAACTAGCTACAATAATATCCATAGCAGACATGGTTCCCTGTATTTTTTCTCCCCCAATGTGTGCTATCAGTAAATAACAAGTCTGGCAGAGTACCGGTTTTTCGGCTGTTGATTTTTCTATCACTGTCAGGGCATTGGTTATTACAAGAAGTGGGGGTAAAAAAGGTTTATGTCAGCCATGTTTTATTTTGATCCTTTCTTGCTTGTATTACCCTTTCCAGTATATAAATATGTTCTGTTGCGTGAAGCTGCAGCAGATTTCATAAGAAACAATTCTAGGGTTCCATGCAATACTCTAGTTAATGCTTCACAGACATGAAGCATTTATTGAAGTCATGCGTCGAACTTTTGAATTTACCCTTATAGTGCTTAAACCAACTTCATACTTATGCAAACAAGTAAGATCCAGGCAAGCCGCCAATTCTGGCCTGTAATCTAACCTGTTTGCTTCTCTGAGTATCTTTTCTCAACAAAATTAAACAGATAATTAAGGTTTTGGAAAGCAGACGACACACAAATCTATTTCTAGAAAATTACCCAGCCTTCGAAAGGATATAAATACATTCTGTTGCATATAACAATAATTATCTAAAGATACTGAGAGTAGAAAACAGGTTAGATAACAGGCCAGCCGCCAATTTACTTGGCAGCTAGCAAAGATCTAACCTGTTTGTATCAGCATGAAGTCTGTTCCAGCACTAAAAATGGTTAAAACCACATCACATAACGAAATAGTGGTTGCCCTTTTTAGTTTGCTACACGCTACACTAGATGCATATGCTTGCCAACATTCAAAATTGAATTATGCGTTTAAGGCGTGCTGACCACATGCTCTTGTGTAACAGATAAGTCAATTTACTTAAATAGTTGGCAACTGAGTGCCTGTGCAAACCCTTGGCTCCTACATGATTTGAAAGACAGAAGTATAATGTTTATAATTTGATATACATGTATCCTATTTTGTAATGTTATGATATTGCTGTCAATATTGGGCAGTGAATGAAAACATCTACAGATACTTTGTTCATTACTGGAAAACAAAATCAATAAACTCTTGACGACTCTCCAATGCACTGGAGTTGCATACTGGTCAGTATGACTAGAAATATATTGATTAAGCAAATGAGGCCAGATTTCAATACCAATGTGACCATCAACTTCATATAGGCACCATTTGAACAAACTTCATCAGAAGATTTGAGGAATCATTGAAAAAGCTTCTCTTTATACAGACTTAACCCTTAGAATGCTGGATGATTTTCTATAGAATAGATTTTTGTGTCATCTGCTTTCCAAAACCTTAAATATTTGCTTAATTTTGTTGAGGAGAGTTACCCAGAGTAGCAAACAGATTTGATTACAGGCCAGCCGCCAATTTACTCGGCAGCGAGCCTGGATCTAACTTGTTTTTAAATGCATGAAGTCAGTTTCAGCACTATAAGGGTTAAACCCCATTCTTTAGAAAATATCTGTAAATAATACTTATTTATATACTATTACATTTATCAATTTAAAATTTCCTACAAATGTAATGGGTTACAAAAGAAAAATGCACTTTCTTGCATTTTTGATGTTTTGATGTTCAAACTGTAACTTAGGCCATCTTTTTTTTGGTTACCATATATAGATGAACTAGAATGCATAATCATTCAATGACAACTAGTATATGAAATAAGACAAAACTTCGACAAACTTTGGCAAAGAAGGTTTCTGTTATGTCTGGATACCAGACAAGAAGAACCTATATAAATCCATAATTCCTGAACATTCTGGTATTTAATTTGTAATTTTGGAGAGATATCCCAGGCTACCCTGTACTACTTAAATGGCATTGATGCCAATACAAAATTGCCATTTTACCCAACACAGACACCATAACCAATTACTTCATATTTATCATTTAAATGTACATACACAGATAATGGTGTAACAAATGAGAAAGAGTATGTAGAGATTGTTCAATACCTTTTCTCCATTAGTCAAAGAGGTGTGCAAACTGTCTTTATCATTGGCATTTGGTTATTGTACTATTGTGCAGTAGTCTGAATGAATAATTATATAGTGATACTTAATATTTACTACAATAGGTTCCATAAAACAGGTATTTATATTGACTAACCAATTTAGAAGTCCTTAAAGTAGTCAATTAGTATGTCAATAGATCAATATATTGGGTATATAGAATAAGATTGTATGCATAATGATAATTGTCGAGTATTCTATATAAGACTATAGCATGTCCAATCGCTTTGTGAAGGAATTGCTTACATTGAGTCTTGCATTGAACCTCATGGTGCAATAACTACAAAGCTTCAGGAGGGTAAAGAAAAGGATCTTTGGTGATAATGATCTCCGAATACAAAAAAGTTTCTTGCACTCCAAATAATTCCCTCTGGGGTTTCTATAATGTACCTGCGGCAATTGAGGCCATGCCAATAACAACCACTTCTTTTTGTAGCTAACAATGGGGCTTATTTCACATTCAGACTTGTAAGGAAGATAATTTTGAATGGTGTTTTAAGGCGCATCGACAGCTAAGGTCATTTAGCGCGAGAAATTTTGGAAGTCAAATCTGTTGTGTAGAGTTATTCACCTTTGGAAATTTTCAGCCTTTGATAGACAAACCTAGGATGGATTTAAGAGCTCTGCTGAAGACAAAACTGTTTTCTATTGTCTAGAAAAGGAGAAATTGCTAAATGAATGTAACTTTTAAATGGGCCAATGTTTTATGACAAATTTAAGTCCTTGTCTGGTAGATACATTGCCATGGGTTAACCCTTTCCCAAAGAACAATTTTTCGACCGTCCCAAATTGAAGGAGTTTGCAGACGACATTTCAAAATATGATGAAATTGGAAATTAATCTCCAGATAGGGCAGAAAACATTGAGGAAAAAGGAGAAATTGCTCGTAACGAGCAATTTCTCCTTTTCTCTCAATGTTTTCTTAAGTCGTCTGCAGCAAAGTGGTCAAATGTCGTTATTGTTTGGGAAAGGGTTAAGATTAAGCATTCTAAAGATTCCCTCTTTCATAGATATAGCAATGGTTAATAAACAGAACTATGAGAGTACAAACTTTTTCGTAGTTGAATCAAAATATTGATGGCATGGTTACATAACATAACATAACATAATTTTATTAGAACTTAGGCACATAGGTCCATAGTTCAAACACGTTTACAATAACATGCATGAACATAAACAATATAAATATGAAGTAAATCACATATAAATTGGAATATATTTGAGATGGATAAAAGGATAAATACAATGTTACAGAGCCTGTGAAGATGCATTTTAACCAATCTAAAGTCTCACCACTAGAGGACCATGATTCCTTACTCCATAACTCACAGTCACACATCAATTTGGAGTGTCTGCGTCTGCTTCAGAAACCACTGTGTCACAAGGTGAAATTGCTCATAATGAGCAATTTAACCTCTGGTCACAGTGGTTTAAACCTAACATTATTAAGAAATATGTTTTCCATCATACTATTTTAATTTTCGTCTGCTAATGCTTTGAATTTGGAAGATTCAAAGGTTTCCATATGGAGGAATTGGTTTAGCCCTTTTGATCTCATAGAGAGATTAACGCCAATTTTGATGGTTAATGCAGAGGGTTCTACCAGAAATATTTGGATGCATGCTATTTCATAGTTTAAACTCCTAGACTTTAATAGATGGAAAGCTTAGATTAACACTAAAGATAGCATATTTATAGTAATTGTAATAAATTCAGGAAGAAGTAGACGTCTTTAAGTGCTTTCCAGTTTTAGAGTTGTTTAAAACTATGTCAAGACTGTTTTACGCATTTCCTTATTGAAATGTGAAAATGATTACAGTTTATCGCATAATTCAAAAATCATTCTTTAATTGTGGGGATTGGAGTCAAAAGTTTGATTTTTCCTTATCAAAAATGTGTGCTCTTTAAGACATTTTTTTCGTAAATTTTGTGATCGAAAAGTGCCTTCTTTACTTAACATTAGAATGCTGGGTAATTTATTTAAAAATAGATTTTTTGGTCGTCTGCTTTCCAAAACCTTTAATATATGCTTAATATTGATAAGGAAAGATACTCAGAGTAGCAAACAGGTTAGATCAAAGGCCAGCTACCAATTAACTTGGCGGCTGTCCTTGATCTAACCTGTTTGCATAAGCATAAGTCGGTTCCAACACTGTTAATGTTAAATATTACAGTGACTGAAAGATAAATTGCTCCTTATTTAATTCCATGATCAAAACTTAATTAGAATCTTTCTTGATAAAATTTTTGTTGTTGGCCTATGGGCTTATTACAAGTAATTTCTTCTTTCTTCACAATGTTTTTATATACTTCTAAGCAGAATGTGCCTTAAAACTGCATATGAAGAAACATGTGAAAACAGATGAACCATTCTGGCTGGACATTTCAAAATGTGATGAAATTTGACAATAATCTTGATAGGGCAGAAAACATTGTGGGAAAAGGAAAAAATGCTTGTTACGAGCAATTTCTTCTTTTCCCACAATGTATTCTAAAGTCGTCTGCAGCAAAGTAATCAAACGTCGTTATCGTTTGGGAAAGGGTGAACAGAAGTTTCTCAAGGCTACAGCATCACATCTTATCTTCAATGCTGGATCCAATGGTGAAATCAGGTAAAGTACAAAGTAGATAAACACATACAAATGAATGTTATAGACCATCTTAGAACATTTTTGAATCAACATTTTTCTGTTGGAATTACAGCTGCCGTTTTAAACTACATAAATTGAACGCTACTGACAAGAACGTCATACTGTAATTCACACCTTTACTCCTTCATAAAACAAATAAATCCTTTTTAAAATACATGTAGTTGAAATAATGTTGTTAATTTGATATTAGCTGTTCTTATCATATTACCTTCTATCTCCCATTACTGTATTAACTATTTATGAGTTAAATAAGAAAAAAAGTCATTTGTGAAAAACATGCTAAAAATTATGTCTGAGACATTATAACTATGTTTTACTAGTATAAAGAGGCACAGTAAGAGGTAATCTAGCTTGAGAAGTAAAAGATCGCAGGATTATATTATTTATATCTCTTCATCCATTTTCAAGCTCAACTTTATAAACTGAACTTTGTTTTACATAAAGAGGGATAGATGCAAGCCTATAGAAAGTCTTTCACAAATGTGAAATATTGCACTGAACCATTGATAATGGGCCACATCACGGGAAGAGGGGCACTTGGACATAGCAAACAGTGTAGCCCCAGACCACTGTCGTGGCGGCTGGTCTAGGGTTACACTGTTTGCCATCTTAGAGGACATCAAGTTCTGCCTTTATATAAATACAAATGATAACTGTCGTGACTAGATGCTGGAATAATAGCGCTAAGAAAGAGCTGTGTCAGTGGTTTTTATTAATGTCCGAGTGCCCCTTTTCACGTGACGCGGCCCATATGTTTTTATCATGCAAGTGGTCAACAGTTCAAAAAGGTGTATTTCATGATAAAAAAATATTCAAAATGACAGTGAATTTATGAAAATTTACAGTATTTTCCACCAGGAATGACATTTTCAGTTAGATCCCTATGATAGCATTCATCTTTTCCCTAGCTTGTGGTTTGCAATTTGTTCGGTCTCAGCGTAATAACAAATGATAATTTCAAAGTAAACAAAAAAAAAAACATTCCTCTAAAATATTGGGTATAAAACATTATGAAAGGAGGAGAAATGTCATGTCACAAGCAATTCCTCCTTTAGTCATGATGATTTCTTAACCTTCTGTTTGAAGTTGGCGTTTGTAGGTATTTAGAATCTTGAGAAATAAGGGAAGAGAATATCTAAGGTAAATGAGAAGCTGGAAAAGAGTCTAGAAACAGTTCCACCAAAGGCTAATTGTTTAATCAATTGGAACAATTTAGATTACCTACTAAGATGCAATCTGTATTAACACTTTTCCCTCATGATAAAAAAATCTATTTCCTGTTAATGTACCAGCCCTTCATCCTAACCGCATTATTAACGCTTTTTTTCGTGTTTAAGAACCTAAAGACATTTTCCACAGATTGTTAATGAAATAATTGGGACAAAAGAATATCTTGCTCAGTTTGGACCAAATGATTTTCACAAAATATCATGATGGAAATTTTAATTTAAAAAACCTTTTATAAGCGAATAGGCTCGCCCAAAACCAGCATTTGATAATCATTTAATCCTTAATGCCCTTGTCAGATAAGCCCAATTCCTGTTTTACTATGGACAAAGGACTCCAGCAACAATTTAATGCCTGTTCAATTATTTCATTCACAAATGTGGTATCAATTCAGGCCTGTAAAGAGGTATGTTTACCTCTTACTTTGTATTGAAGAAATTTTGATACACCTGTAGTAAAAGGCTCGAGAAACAATGGTGACAACAGGAGAAATTGCTTGTGGCATCATTTTATCAACTGAAAACAAGCTGACAAAGTATTTCATTCATAAAATGTTAGACAGATAAACCAAAATAAAAGGCACTCATTTATAGATTGTTAAAGTATAAAGGATCAATTTGTTTCTTTGGTAAAGATTTCATGAGTTTAATTAACATCAACAAAACAAAATCACAAGAACTATGCTTTAGCTGAAAAACCTACTTCTCTTGGAATATTTTGTAATAGTATCTGTTCAAGATATGTTAAATGGCCCCCCAAAATTAAGTCTTCGATGATTTTGATGTGCGGTGTCGAAGCTTAGAAGGTACAAATTACCTCATCAATGTCAAACAAAAAGTTGTTTCCTTATTTAAAAAAAATCAGTCTTTCAGACCCCCTCCCCAAACTAAATCTTTTTTTGGATAGCCTCATTTTTCGTTATCATAAAATTGAAACAAATGATAGATGTTTCCATAGCTACAAGATCTATGGAATAAGAAACATAGATAATCCTAGTGCTTGTTTCTAGATAAGAAACATAGCAGGTGTATAGGTCTTTTTTTCCTCCCAATTCTGGAATCTTGTACATTTCTTACTAATTTAAGCCCTTTTAATACAGAAAATGTCTTTTAACCCTTACAGTGCTTACATGCTTATGCAAACAAGTTGGATCTAGGCCAGCCGCCAAGTAAAGTGGCAGCTGGCCTGTGATCTAACATGTTTGCTAGTGTGAGTATCTTTCTTTATCAAAATTAAGCAGTTATCTAAGGTTTTGGAAAGCAGATGACACAAAAATCTATCTTTAGAAGGAATTACCCAGCATTCTATGGGGTAAAGAGAGTACTCAAATCACAGGGTTTTTATTTTGTCGTCTGCTAGTTGTTGCTTTCAATTTAGGCAAGTCACAAATCCCCATATCGAGGAATGGAATTGGTTTAAAATGTGACAAATTGAGAATTGCTCCATATGAAGGAGCTATTTCCCTTCTGTCACATTGACTTTGATGTTCATTTCATCCATCAATGATGTTTGCATAGATATTTAGGAACTTGCTATCTGCTGCTGAGAACGGACTTAAATCAGGATTAAAGGTTCACTCAAATACAAGCAAATGATTCAAAGGGAGGCAACTATTTATATAGTGTTATATTCAGTGGTACAGAAGTTGCAGTTCTTGAGAAAAACCATTCTCTGTTGATGATATAACTTCCTATCAAACACGAAGTTTTTTCAAAGTTTCAAGTAAAGGGAATTTGTAGAATGCAATTAAATTGGAAATTAATTGAAAATCATGCAAAGAAATGATTTTGTTAGGATAATAAATAATCTGTGGAATGAGAAAATTGTTGATTTTTCATAAATATTTCATATTGTCTGTATTAAAGCCAACGCAATCATTAATACCTGGTATTATTTGGTGTTTGATTCAATGATAAAAACACAAATGATACTCACAGATTTCTTTTTCGTCTTGTTGTATGAGTGGTAAGGGAAGTACATTGGGGTTTTCCATTCCGAGTACAGAGACTTACACCGGTCTGAGCCCGCGCCCACGGGTGTTGTGGGCGCACTGGAGCTCCGACTTGAGCGCGTAGACTCATGATAACTCTGGTGACTTCGATCTTCCATTGTTATTAGTTAATTGGTAACTCATTAACGTTCAAACACCATCATATTAGTTGTCATGTGAATGATGATCAAGTTTACTAAAAGATCAGTGTAATCTGTTGGTACACTAACTGATCAAATTTATTTAACTGTTCACTAACTGATCAAAGCTTTTAAACTATTCACTAAATGGTCAATGTTATTAAACTGTCCACTGTATTGATCAATGTTATTTTTTCCTTTCAGATTAAGTTTATTGAATGTTATTATTTAGGCTGATCCAACTAAAACGTTACACTAATGAAAAATAAAATTTTCAAAAGTTATGTTTTGCAATTGATAAAGTGTTCTGTAAATTGTAACATAGCATGGAATACTTGCAACAAGCAATGGATTTAACATACTCCTTAATACTAAAATGCAAATTTTTCTTTTTCTATTTCTATCAAGCTGCTGATGCTTTTTCTAAGCAAAAGAGTCAAAAATGTAATCCACTTCTTAAAGGCAACTACACCCAATCCTGTCTCAAAAAACCAAAACTACTCATTTGGTAAACGCTAATTTCAAACCAATTGCCAAAGTCCAGGTAAATCCACATTCATCAAATGATCACCCACACTACAATAGAAACTTCCCAACAACAATAAGTACTCCCATCCATGAGAAAAAACACAGGCCGATAGATATATATCATTTACATTCCAACTGATAGAAGTAACAGAGCCAGGTCAGAAAAATTAGCCGCCATTCCATCAAAAAAGGTGAGCCAACAGAGTGAATCCATGAAGCAGAACACAACAATCGAAACAAAAAGATATTTTATGGACTATACAAAACAACAAGGACAAGCACATACGGGTAAGCACTTTATCCCTTAGAATGCTGGGTAATTTTCTAAAAACAGATTTCTGTGTTGCCTGCTTTCCAAAACCATAAAATTTAATATCTGCATGATTTTGTTGAGGAAAGAAACTCAGAGAAGCAAACAAGTTAGATCACAGGCCAGACACCAATTTACTTGGCGGCTGGTCTGGATCTAACCTGTTTGCATAAGCATGAAATCGGTCCCAGCACTTTAAGGGTTAGAGAATAAAAACCATTGCCCAAAGTTGTAATGACAAATTACAATTTCTTTTTTCATCACAAACTGCTATCAGAATGGTATCATTTTGCATCAGCCACTGTTGTAGAAAACGGGCAATAGGTGAACAAACATTGATTCAGTAATGCAGTTTTCTAACCAGTTTCAGGCCTAATTGATTACCTTTCTGGCAGTGGAAGCCACCGAGCACTGAGATCAGTGTACCCCCAAAGAAAACACATGTCAATTCCATACACTAATTAGGGGATATGTCTCACTGATACACTCCTCACAAATAGCCCTCTCTCTAATCTCATGATATACTCTTTTCAAATGCTCACATAACAGACAATTCAAGAAACCATTGTGACAAAAGGAGAAATTGCTGGTCACAAGCAATTTCTCCTTTTGTCATGATGGTTTCAAAGTAAAAAAAAAAACAATTAAAAATTGACATGATTTTTCCTAACTTTCAATTTAGAACTTTTAATTTATAATCAAATTGCCAAATTTCCCTCCACTAACTCCAAACTTGATGCTTTTGCAGTTCATTCGACAGGTAGATTCATTTTGTTTGGAAACCCCATTAATGCATCGCGGGATCATTACAATACTATGAAAAGTCCTTCACAAACATGAAGGACTTATCATAGACTTGCAATGAACCTTTGGTATCAGTCCATGTTGCTTTTTAAAGAGGAATCATGTACCACATTCTTTCACACACCACCCTTAATAATCATTCCCCAACAGGAGTTCAAGAATGCAGTATCTATTAAGGCATTCAATGTACATGATACTACCTGAAGAACACACATGGGGCATATTCAATAGCTAACTTCTATATTGTTTTTCAAAAAAACATTGTATAAATTCCCTGAAGGAGGTGTTCTGCCGAAATGCATTGGAATAGAATAACGATATTCATCAAATTATCACTATATTGTATTTCATCATATAACTATATTGCTATATTACAGCACACATTAGAATCCTCTCAAAGAGACAATTCTGATGAGTATCTACATAATAGATTTTGACATACAGTTTTTAAAATAAAGTGTGCAAAAGACCTTAATTTGCCCTCTTATCAAGACTACCGGTATGTGCAATGTATACCTAAATCATTCTTATAATTTTCACAAAATATTTGATAGGCCTACAACAGCTGTTTTGTTTGAAAAGCTTGTGATAAAAAATCATAATGAACTTACATCATGGATTCATTTTGTTGGCGATGGTTTCAACACATAATTATTGATGTAACAATTATTATAAGATATCATTTTTTGCCAAAAGGGGTTCATGCAGAAACAATCAGATGAAAATTTCCTTGTAACAGATAAGGATTTGTAATTCGAGAAAACCTTGGAATGATGGAGTTAGATAATGAGCCCCATAAATCCAAAAATCACAGGTGAAAAATACCTGATTGACATCAGCCAGATCATGATATCCATTATAGAAGGTTCAGTGCATTACTATAGTAAGTGCTTCATGTTTATGAAGCACTTACATTAGTCTTGCATTGAACCCTTGTTAACATTATTGCCTGCAACAGATAACATTCTGTTGCTGAATTTGGAAACTGCTCCTGGATTTTCCTGAATCATTACCACAAAAGGACAATTTCCAAACAGGACATCATTCCTGACAACAAATAAAATAGCCAACAGAGGGCAAAATTGCAATGACCATTGCATTCTGCTGAACGCTACATTTCTTCGCAAACTACAACAGCAAATCTTTGTGTTTTAAAACATTATGACCTCATGGCTGTTTATGTAGAGTACAAAACATTTGTCACAGTTGTTTTAAGAATCTTCTAAAGCAGGTGTAGTAGAATGAGGAATAAATTAAGAATATAAAAAATATTAAGAAATATAAAATAAAGAAGTTATATCCTACAGGTTAATTCAACTAATCACCACAGCAAGTCCATGATATCAAATTTACAAGCTCAAATAGTATCCCCAACATCAGAATCACTTCTAAACTTCAATAACACAACCAACGATGTCTGAACTTTGCACAAACATACACTAAAAGAGCATCATCAACAATCAAGTTGAAACTCAAATACTTAGAAATTTTTATTTTCTTCCTTTCTAAGCTTTAACAACATCACCCATGAACATCATTCAAAACTTGGCACAAACATACACTATAAGAACTTCAATTTGATATCAAACAAACACAATCACAGTAATCATCATCACCAATTAAGATGAAACTCAAATACTTATACGTTTGTATTTTCTACAAATTCCAAATTAACACCTGCCAATCAAAATAGTTGGACACAAGTCGAGAGCCAGGCATCAAAAACCATTCAGACCAGCTGGGCCACAACCTCAAGCCTCTTTTTTTTTTTACCAAAAAACAAACAGAACAGTAGAACAGGTACATAACTGTACCAAACCCTTGTATATCGGGAAAAAATAGCAACAAATGATGTCGGGAATTGCTTTTTGTGTTGTAAATGTAACCAACCATTTCGAGATTATAAAGATGACCTTCTGAACGATTCCTACAGACTAACTAAAGAGTTTCTGTTTTAACTCTTAGAATGCTGGGAAATATTCTAATACATGATTTTTGTGTCGACTGCTTTCATAAACCATAAATATCTTCTTAATTTGATGAAGAGTAATACTCAGAGTAGCAAACAGGCTAGATCACAGGCCAGCCACCAATTGATCTAACCTGTTTGCATAAGCATGAAGTCGGTTCCAGCACTATAAAGGTGAACCTTTTTACCAGCAGAAACATCTTTTAACTACTCCAATGGAGGACGTTTGAAAGCATTGTAACGAGATGTAAATTTATTTTTGTCACATTATATTCAGTCCTTTTGTATAAATAACATTTTTTTGAATAATTTTAAAAGGTTATTTTTTTGTAACTGTGATGGTTTTCATGACATTTGCTGAATGTTACTCAAAGCTAAGAAAAGATGAAAATCCTTTTGATGCAAAAGGTAGTTCCCTTTAACAATCCTAACAAATCAAGGGTTCAAAGCAAGACTATAGTAAGTGCTTCATGTTTGTGAAGCACTTACTATAGTCATGCATTGAACACTCACAACCAAAAATAATTCCAAAGAATCTAGTGCAACTTTGACAAGAAAAAATCCACGAGCATCTGTTGATCTCAGTTGAGAAAAGGGATAATAAACATTCAAACTATACCAGATGCATCATTCACTTCACCCATTAAACACATTTTTAAGCTGTGTATTTAAATGATATGGCTAATCAGCAAGAAAGTGTTCCCCGAGGAGTTGTTCATTCTATAACATTTAAGTCAAATTCCATGGAGCAAAGCCAACCAGGCTGATAAGTAAAGAACAGATCAAGTCCCTCCCATTGTTATCAGCATGCAGATAAAAAACTAATCTGATAGAGCATCCAGTCTCCTGCAAAGCTGTCCGTGAGTTATCTCCCTTCTGATAGAAACATTGAACAGGGTTTGGAAAAGTTATCTCCCTATAACAATTTGATAAATAACAGGGTATTCCAAAATTTTGAAACTTCACTGAGATAATACGCAAAGGCAAAGCAATTAGATTTATAAAAAAAAATAATAAAGAACTAGTCCAATGAGCAATGTTTCCTTTGTCAACAAACTTTCAAACCAAACAGGAGTAGAACACCCAATTTCATTTTAATTAAGGTTTGAAAGCTGTTTGACTCCAGATCAATGAAAAAAAAAAAATCATTTGGTAATTACTTGTTGATATAAGTGGAATGTAAAGTTGGCTAATGGATAAAATGTTTTCATGATATGTACATAAAATCCAACTAATTATAGGTAATTAGTTTGGTATATGTCTTCTAATGATGCCAACATCCAAAGCTAGTCTGTATATACAACAAATATGATTTTCATGTTTATGAACTCACCGAGAGGGGGTGAATATTTTGTGGTATCCCATAAACATTTATCTATATTTACCTTATGTTCATTAATCATGTTTGTGCCTTTTCCTTCATATACATGCATGTTTTACAGCAAGTAAAGAAGAAGCATTAAGAAATATTCTTGACAAAATGAAAAATTGCTCAGTGCAGTATTTTAGTAAGTGCTTCACATTTGTGAAGGTCTAACTACATATAGTCTTGCACAGAACACTTGATTTATTGTACTGGCTGTATCAAAACCTTTTAAATTTTTATCAGTAGCAAAGTCACCTAAGTTGCCAATATTGTCTTCATCGGAATAAATGCTTAACAATACATATTTTTAGAGTTATATAACAAGTGTAGGGTGTAAGAACATAATAAGTGCTTCATGTTTGTAAAGAAACTTAAAAAGGTATTGCAATGAACCCTCGAAATAAACTCAGCAGAGATTCATCAGTTACAAAAGCACAATATACCTTAAAACTTCTAGTTAAAACTATCACTCCAAAAGCATCATGTCAAAAGCATGATCTAGCTCATAAAGAGCCAATTAGATTTGTTGCTCAGCTGGTCCCAGGCTCATAGGATCTCATCTTCTCTAAATTCCAGATATAAAACAGCAGGATATGGAACCAGCCTCTAAAGATGCACTTCCTGAATTCAGTTTAATGAGGAGTGAGGAAAAAATGTTTCTAACCCTATCCCTGTGTAAAATTGATGAGACGGGGCCGTGCTTGAATGGGCAAGTAATACAGTGTCCTTAACCCTTAAAGTGCTGGAACCAACTTCATGCTTATACAAACAGGTTAGATCCAGGCCAGCCGCCAAGTGAATTGGCGACTGGCCAGTGATCTAACCTGTTTGCCACTCTAAGTATCTTTCCTCATCAAAATTAAGCAGATATACATGTATAAGGTTTTGGAAAGAAGACACAAAAATCTATTTTTAGAAAAATTACCCAGCATTCTAAGGGTTAAGCAAGACACTAGAGAGCCCTAGCTTGTATGGTATTTAACATGGTATCAACAATTTTCCAGAGCTGTAATGGCTTTCCTGGATACACCAGTACTTTTTATATGGGTTTTACATCACATCACCATTATTTCAGTTATGTAGCAATGCCCGACTCTTAATGATGGAGGAAGACCCCGTACTCAACTGCCCATAGGGGCTGGTCAAGGTGGGTAGAATCATTGGCATTCCGTTAGTCAGTCGGAAGACTGCCTCTCATGAAAATCCATATCCCTCTCAGGATTTGAACCCATGCGGACCACCAGTACTAGGATAGGGCTCGTCAGTGACTTGCTAAAGGTCTCTCCAATGAAGCCAGAGGTGTCAGTGGGGCTTGAACCTGGGACCCTTGAGTTTGAAGTTTGCCAATCCAGTGCCTTAGCTTAAGTTGAAACCCAGGAGAGCCATAAAATAAGTGAAATGTTGTCTAGGTTAAACTTTAACATTCATTGTAGGAAAAAAGTTCTTACAATTTACATTTATCACTCTCAATTCTGCTTCTTGGATACAAAAAAAAACAGTATTTGGGCAGAATGTTACAAGTT
Source organism: Cerastoderma edule (assembly GCA_947846245.1). NCBI lineage: Eukaryota > Metazoa > Mollusca > Bivalvia > Cardiida > Cardiidae > Cerastoderma > Cerastoderma edule. Next base: position 8,285,615 of record OX401407.1, read on the forward strand.
GCAAAGTGGACTTAAAACGGGATTTGAACCCATGTCTTCATGTCCAGAGGCATATACCCCCACCCCCACCCCATATCCACATTATATAAATGAATAAAATTGACATGACCTTAAACTCCAAGGCAGAAAACCCTTCCAATCATGAAAAAATCATGTACGTAAGGAGCGAGCCCAGTTCCAAATGGCATCGTGACACAGAAATTCTATTTCTAGGGTCTATCATAAACAAATGTCAACATGATGAAAGAAACTATGCAGTATCAAGAAAATTCATTTATCACGAGAAAACAGATAAAACTTCTAAAACACGGAGACAATCTTAATCTGATAATGCACATTAAGGAGAGAGATGCTTTTCATCTATATCCCTAAACATTTTTAATTGAAACAGGGAAGAAAAAGTGAACTGTTGACTTAGTACGATGTACAGTCAAACTTGTGTTTAGAGGCCAGTCTATGGAACTGAGAAAATTGGCTGTTTAAGACAGGTTGGCTGCTTAACACAAATTAATGTACACTACAAATCCAAAAATGGGACTTTCTTTAGTGGTTGTCTAAGGCAGGTTGGCTGATTAAAAGGATGGCTGCTTAACACAAGTTTGACTGTACTTCCTATATCTATTCTCCCTTTTTAACTGTTCCAAACTAAAAGCAGCAATAGATGATATAACAAATCAAAATTTACATTTTCTTGATATTGGGAAGAGAGAAAAGTTGAAATAAAAATGAAAAAAAATAAAAAAAAAATACTAAATTGAAGCAATTTAATTTGTCCTCTTTCCTAAGTGATTTGCACAAATTCTTTATGTTAAAATGCCTTCCAAGTGAGTCTTCGTGATGTAAGGGGTTATTATAAATACGATATTACACCATTTATTATTTAAGACACTTTTTTATTTATTTTTTTTATCAGAGATGCCAGGCACCAAGTTTTATCATGAAAACACTCTATCCTATTAACCCCTTATCAAACGCCACATTTTCGATTGTCCCAAATTGAAAGAGTTTGCAGACGACATCTCAAAATGTGATGAAATTGAAAAATCATCTTATGATAGGGGAGAAAACATTGTGGGAAAGGTGAAATTGCTCTTAAAGAGCAATTTCTCCTTTCCCCATAATGTTTTTTTTTTAAAGTTGTCGGCAACAAACTGATCAAATGTCGTTTTTGTTTGGTAATGGGTTAACATATGGAATCTTAAGCTTGGTTGAAATTGAAAGAACAACCAGTCAACAATCAAATAGAAAAAAGAAGATAAATGAAATTAATTCATCATTTTAGTATGAAGAACAAAATGCTTAAAGCAGAAGTTGCTTTTTCAGCAGTTTTTCTTTTTTTTTAAAAATCTTTTTTTTTACTATATGCTGTATGTAAGTTGGAACCTTTAGCCCTTTCCCACACAATAACAACATTTGACCACTTTGTTGCAGACTCCTTTAGAAAACATTGTGTGAAAAAGAGAAATTGCTCGTAATTGTTGTTTTCTTCCCTATCAGAAGATTATTTTCCATTTTTTTCACATTTTGAAATGTCGTCTGCAAACTCTTTCAATTTGGGACAGTCAAATTTTGTTGTTTGGGAAAGGGTTAAATGAAGGAGAAGGATATTAATATTACCAACACAGGATAAAAATCATTGATCAATAAGATTATACTGACAGGAGGTATGAAACAAACTTTTTTCACACCTGAAAACAACTTTTGCTGCCTGTACAACCAGGCGAACAAACCTAAGAAAGCATTGCAGAAAATTAGAGAATATAAAGATAGGGGTATTTAACTTCTTATCTTATTACATGTACTTTCACATGCCTCTCCATATCCGGGACGTTTGCCAATAGAATAAATTACTGAGGATTCACAAAACTCAATTTTGAAAATGAAACTCATTCTGACATGATGAGAGATTACTCATGAAGAGCAAAATATCTACATAAGACTCCCAAATTCCGTAAATTTCTTTAACCCTTATAGTGCTTGAACCAACTTCATACTTATGCAAAATAGGTTATATCACAGCCCAGCCGCCAAGTAAATTGGCAGCTGGCCTGTGATCTAACCTGTTTGCTAACCTGGGTATCTTTCCTCGCCAAAGCTAGGCAAATATTTTAAGAATTTGGAAAGCAGACAATATAAAAATATTTTAATAAGTAACCCAGCATTCTTAGGGTAAACCAACTACTAAGCAATAACAACATTTAACCACTTTGTAGCAGAAGACTCTGGTAAACACTGGCAAAAGAGGAGAAATTGCTCATAATGAGCAATTTCTCCTTTTCCCACAATGTTTTCTACTCTATCGGAAGGTTAGGTTCCAATTTTATCACATTCTGAAATGTTGTCTGCAAACGCTTTCAATTTGGGAAAGTAAAAAAATTGCTGTTTGGGAAAGGGTTAAGCCCCTACACTTGTTAGTAACCTTGAACACCTGAATTATTTTAAATGTATTTTCATGATGTGAGATATACAGACATCTATCATGGTCAGGTTAAGTAGTGCATAAACTGGAGGAGCCAATAATCCATCATTTCTCAAAACTCAAACACCTTTACTAACAAATGCTCGAATGTCAGAAAATTAGGAATCGAGACATTAAACACTCCACAATCAATACAAATAATCCTCTTAGCCTGCTCATTATGAAATTCCACACCGTCAAACTAGAACTGCAAGTCAATTAAAACCAGTTTGAAGCATAAAAGTGTCTAACACTGAAACAACCATCGTTTTCGAACATCTGTACAAATAGGCAGGTCTGTTGGCAGAGTTATGAACATTGGAATCAAGACAAATGTATCAGAGTTGGCATCAAACATTCAAAATCCTTTACATTGTTTGAAATAAAAGAATTAATGAAATATACTGCAATGGTCTTTTGAAAACTTTGTGAACAAATCAGTTCATGTTGTCAATTAACATTATCTATTTCATGAGGTGTAGAGAACTAAAAGTTGTAAGGTCTTTTTAATTTGCCCATATGCGTTTGAAAGTCTATTTCTTTTTTTGCAATTTCAGAATGAAGGAATCAAGTCAGTGTGATGAATTCTCTTGTGGTTTATCACTAGTTCCAACAGTTTTTCATTTATATTACAGTGTTGCCCAGATACATACATGCACAGTTACCGTAGCATACTGAGAATGCCCTAGTTCAATTAGTTTACCTATCCTCTCTTGGTAGCAACTACAATGTATTTATGTGCTTGTAATACTTAAAATATTGATATTGAAATGTTAAATTAGTTTTGATATTGATGGTCTTTAAACTTTTAACAGCATTCCATAAGAGATCTCATGAAACACACTCAGTTCAAACAGGTTGGGAAACTAGGTTTTAGATATGATGCCTTATTAAAGGGAAGAAACTGTTATAGGAATTTACGATATACTCTGATCATTTTTCATTACACCATGAATGCAGTTTTGAGTAAAACTGAACCCATTGAGAAAGCTATCAATTTTCGAAAAAGGGAACCAACTAACAATGACGTTTTCTCTTTGTCATTTTGCTTCAACTTTATTGTATCTTATAGGTCTGCTTGTAAACAAACTTAAAAAGCATTTCGAAAAAAATTATTGTTTTCTCAGCAAGAACATATGTATTCATTTTCTTTCAAATGAGTGAGAATCTTACAATTTCGGTTTTTTGCTATGATCATTTCGCTGTGATAGAAACCTTTATTGACCTTTGGAATAAAGTTATCAAGATTCTCATTTTGATAAATAACTGACTGAATAATTATTTTCAAACACCTGCTTCGGTCAAATTAACAATTCTCTCTTCTTTTTCCGAAACATTTTGGGTTTATTCAATATAGATATGAAGATTCAACCTGACACAATCAACAACCTTCTTCTTCCTATGCAATCAACATGACTCACACATCCTAAAATGAATGCTTTGGTATGATAAAATCAATCAAATCATGGCACAAAATTCCATAATTATTTCCATGAAGTTTATTGTAAAAGAACCACAAAAATCGCTACATATCCCTCAGTTACATCCAGGTATACTACATACATACACAGCGATAGATCAAAATATCTCGAAAAATTGATGAAAAATATTGCAAATAACTTCACATACCTTTTATTTGAAGATAAACGAAACCACCAATTCTCCTCCAGCAATAGGTAACAAGTACACGCAAACCAACGGTCCAACAATTATAATGAGATTATTTAATCAAAGATACATCAATGAACATACTTGTTGTTTTTCAAAATTAAGAGTTTTAAGGAAATATTTTAGAATTGTTTAATGTTTGGAGGTTGTCCAAGTACAGGTTGAAGAAGCTGGGGGAATTGGTGATCACTATCTTCTACAGGAATTTGAACCCTTCCACTCACAGAAGACATATGACAGGAAATTATGATGCAGATGTTTGTTTTTTTGTTTTTTTTAAATGTGTCAAATGAAACAAATACTTTGGAGTGATATAGCTGAGAATTTTCAAGATTTAAAATAATATCCAAAATTTGAACCACTTTTTTGTCCTTTTTAGATCATTATTTTTAGATGTTTAGGAGAGAAAAAAAAAGCATCAAAATTATGAAAGAAGTTTAACGTTTTTCCTTGCAACTGCTGACATTCTTCCTCTCTATAGATGATTATTTTTTGGAAATATTTTGCTAAATGTGAAAACCTGCAGCAATGGAATTCAAGACATAGGCTATTTTATTAGAATCATTCCAATTTCAATAATTTTTCATACTAGTTATCATATAAAGTCTTATTTAACATGTTGATCCAGCAGTAAGAAAAGCATTTACCTAAAAGTGCTACAGAGATAGAACGGCCCTCTACACCTTAAGAATCAAAATAATTCCAATTTCATTAATTTTGCCAACTAATTACTATACAGCCAAACTTGTGTTAAGAGGCCAGCCTATGGGACAAAGTAAATTGGCTGTTTAAGACAGGTTGGCTGCTTAACACAAATTGATTTACACTATAAATCTAACAATGGGACTTTCTGTAGTGGTTGTTTAAGGCAGGTTGCCTGTTTAAAAGGGTGGCTGCTTAACACAAGTTAGACTGTATTAAGTCTTATTTAATGCATGGATCTAACAGTAAAATAAAATTTAACCTTAAGTGTTACAGAGATAGAAAGGCCTACACGCCTTGTGAACTACCAATAAATTATAGAAGTTCCCTATCTGATGGAATTGATAAGGCATAGGAAGGTCTGCAGAATTGCTCAGATCTGAGCACATCGTTCTTAACCCTTTACCAAACACAAACTTTTCTACTGACCGAAATTTAAAGAGTTTGCAGATGACATAAAATTCTATAAATGTGATAAAATTGAACTTAATCTTCTGATAGAGTTGACAACACTGTGGGAAAAGGAGAAATTACTCATGACGAGCGATTTCTCCTTTTACCAAAGAGTTTTCCATAGTCGTCTGCAACAAACTGGTAAAATGTAGTCATTGTTTGGTAATGGGTTAACTCCCTGTGTGTTCCAATGACAAGTCATATACACTAACCCTTAGAATGCTGGGTAATTTTCCAAAAAAAAGGTTTTGTGTCGTCTGCTTTTCAAAACCTTAAAAACCAGCTTAATGTTGTCAAGGAAAGAAACCTAGAGAAGCTAGCAGGTTACAGGCCAGCCGCCTATTATCTTGGCGGCTGGCCTGGATCTAACCTGTTTGCATAAGCATTAAGTCGGTTCCAGCACTATAATGGTTAACTTTTACACTTTCCCTTATTTTGGAAATAGTTTCGGGTGATCCAAAGTGAAAGCAACTGCAGACGACAACAATAGAAGTAAGAAAACTAAACTTTCCCGTTTGTCACAGTGGTTTCAGAAATCTTCTGCAGCAGACGTTTCAAAGTTTTTCTTCGTTTTTACAATGATTTTCAAATACCACACTTAAATAGACAAAAGAAGCATGGGGTATCTACAATTGCAGTCTTCTTGAATATTTGATAATAATAGCAATCAGGTGCATAATTCATAACAGGTGATGCATCATACTTTTAAAATGCTGAGTTGCAACTTGGGCTTTGGTGATAATTTAAAAAATTGAAATATACAGGATTATAAACCTAAAAACAATCACCTCATCATGAGCAAATTCACATTTTCTAACTGAAATGTTTTCAAATGCCAAATACTTTGATATCTAAAGTAATCTTTAATAAGGAAAGGTTAAATAACCACACCTGGAGCTTTACTTCACTAAAAAGGGAGGTTAAGGGAGGTAACTATTGTATAGAAACCTAATTTTTGATGTCAAAAATTATGTCCCTTGAATTAAACTCTAACTTTAACATGACTTTAAACAAAGGTCTCTTTCAACCCCTTTTTCTCAGCCATCATCATGCATATGAATTAATACAAATCTCAAACAAATAGCTTAAATATTGTTTAGCTGAAAATGAATCAAAGAGTCATCGTGAAAAGTTGTTGAATGATCAGTAAAGTGAACAAAACCACATCGAAACAAAAGAAGCATAATTGCTCTTTAAGAGTACTGCTGTATTTGCTATCTATAACAATGATTCCAGATAAAGCTGCTTGTCAACACATTGTGATTATTACATCTGTTAAATGATAATCTAGGTAAAACAACAGTTTGAGGGATTAATATAGATACAACCAAGAACAAATCCCACTATCCGTGGGGACAAAATATGAATGGTACTATAATCATGATACTACTGATTACTCCTTACTCATTAATACCTGAATAAAAGCATCTACTGCAGAAAACTTTAGAAACCATTGTGACAAAAGGATGAATTGCTCTTAATAAGGAACTCATTCTTTATTCTAAATTTTGTTACATTGGTTTCTTCCCAATACCATTATGAAAATGCAATTATTTTGTGGTGATTTTTTTTGTTGTCTGTAGTTTCTTTCAATTTGGACAAGTCACGTATTCCCAAATATTTCCCCTTTTTTTGGGAACAACAATCCAAAGTGCATATTGTATTGTATTGTATTGTATATATTCCATAATCCCATGTTTGGCCCAGCAATGGCATACAAATAAAAGAAAGAATACAAACAAAAGTGGGTTACCATTCTTGTGGCATATACCCTCATCCACCATGAAAGATAACGGAGTCCTTACCCTTAGAATGCTGGGTAACTTTCTAAAAATAGCTTCATGTGTCATCTGCTTTCCAAAACCTTAAATGTCTGACAAATTTTGATGAGGTAACATATTCAGAGTGGCAAACAGGTTAAATCACAGGCCAGCCGCCAATTTACTTGGCAGCTGGCCTGGATCCAACCTGTTTGCATAAGCATAAAGTCGGTTACAGCACTATAAGGGTTAAAAGACTTTCTGATCAAGGGCAAGGTCAAATATGTGTGCAGATCAAAAAACAAAATGGCCGATAATGACAATGAAAATACAACAGAGTGATGAGTTGGTGATCGATTTGACTTACTGGATTTCTGACTTTCTTTCTCTGGTGAAGAACAAAATAATGTCATGAAATAAAATTCAAGAAAAAATAACAAATGATCAATGATAAATAATAAATCAATGAGAAAACTTATATCTGATATTCTGACATACCATTACTTGACACACCCTGTACCCATGTTTGATTGGTGATTCCAACGGCATTATTTTTCATGCTGCCTTATAGTATCATCAAAAATCTTTTTAACCTTATGAAGAGTGGAAACAGTCAATATCTGATGCAATTGCAGAAAATAATTGGGAAGCAAAATTTACCATTGACATCAATTGACAAACAAAGTTGACAAAAGCTTATGAAAAGCCATGTCTCTTTTGGTCAAAAAGGGGTTTCATTTTTAAGTCACAAAAGAGCTTTCTTTTTGTTGAACAAAATATTTTACTCCATATGCCATAATTGGTATAATGTGCATGAAGAAATGAGTAAAAAGGTATATCATAATAACAGAGAAAAGACTTTTATCATGCAATCGTAAATATCATATTAACTGGTGCTTTATTTCATAAGCTTTTCTTCATTCAAATGCTTAAAACATTCTATACAAAAAAAATTGTTTATTACAACATCAAATATACTAAAGCCAGTTACTGATACATTTAGTCAATCTGAAGATAATTCCAAGTTTATCTGTTCACCTTTTAGTTAAAACCAAACAAAAATTAAGAGGAGAAATTTGTAAACATGCTACCATGCAAAATCCCTAAACACAATCATGTAATGATAAGGATAACATTACCTTAGGACACATTTTGTAAATTGAACATTATTCTTTAACCCATTTACCTATAAAGACTGTTGAATTTGTACAAATTTCAAAGCAAATGCAGACAACAAAAAAACATCATGAAATAACACATCTTCATTATTCATGTTAATATTTAGTATAAAACCATTTTGACAAACAGATAAATTGCTCATTAGGAGCAATTTATCTGTTTGTCAAAGTGGTTACTCGACAGTCTTGCAACAGATATGACAATGTTAGGTAATACAGAGTAATAAGCATGAATTAAGTTTTCTTCACAATTAATTCAAAAGAAAAGTTTAAACTAAACTAATGGGTTGACTTTTTTTATCATGAATCCAGAAGAAGTAAGAATCTTTCAGATTGACTCAATTTCGCACATTTTCACAATACCAATAATGACAATAGGAAGACTGGTACAGGCAGTGTGTTCAGAACAAAACATCCAAGTGCTTCAACAAAAGCCATGTTTAGTATGGGGCCTTAGATGGAAGTAACAACACAGGAGTTTGGGGATTTGGTAGATACCTAAAGTTTGAAAGATTTGTTTTAAAATTTGATGTGATGCACAAATCTTTAAATCCCTACCCCCCCTATGGAACTTTGAGAATGGTCCAAAATTGAAAGCAATAGCAGACATGTTTTATGCAAGTACATGTACCACAATTTTTGTTTGGTCCAATTTGAAAGTAATTGCAGACAACAAATAATTAAAGTGTTAAAGACAAATAATTAAAGTGTTGAAAGATTTTCTTTACACTAGAATAGACACGACATGACAAAGAGAAAAATGCTCATAAAAACATACAGCTTATTGCTTTAATTCAGCATATCAATTACCATGGATGCACAAAAAGTTAAGGACAAATGATGATCATGATGATGAAAGAAGCCAAATAATTCTTGATTGATTGCCTAACAATTATGAACCAATTAACCAAAACAAAACTTGTAGCAGCAAGCTATCTACATGTATCTATTTCCAAGGGTGGAAACAATTGCAGCATATGACAAGGGAGGTAATTTTGATATAAAAATATACAAAGGGAAATAATTCTGTGAATCAACTGTCAAGGGACATGTGAAGAATTACTCTTGACAAGGGGGCAAAATGAACAAAAAACCCAAAAAATCAAGTATTTCCATGACTTGTTTCTTAATTTTTCCTTTAAATCCTATATTGTGGGTACTCGAAGAGACGATTCTAATGAGTACACACAAAATCGGATTGATTGTAAAAATTCCAACAAGATTAGCATCAAAACCAGCATTAAGTTGTAGAAAAATTTCAACCAACCGATACCCTGTCCAATTTTCCTCAAAGTAATGAAAATTTACCTTATAGGATCCTCCTGCCATGTACTGGCAATTGGCGTAGGGATGCTTGAAATAGAGGACATCATTATTAGCACCCAAACATTGCACAATCAGGCATGCGATAAACAAAGGGGACGCTTCCATTGCACCAACATAACCTGCTGATTTTACCACATGGCTGATTTTGCCAATTTGCTTTATGACCAACTATAATGATTGCTTGACATTTGACAAGTTTTCAATGTTTGATGTTTGATTAATATAAAGGTTAAACCTTTTTCTTTCAATGTTTGATAAAGTTATGGGAGTTATAATTTTTTCTTAAATTTTTGAATAATTAACAGGATATTTCTTTTGAAAGACATAAAGAACAAAAATTTAAAAAAACGCTCTTTATGAGTGTATAGTATTACTTAAAGCAACCAATGGGCCCAAATAGGCCGAGTGTTGTATTATAATATATCTACTTTACTATTTAAAATTGTCACTATAATAAAATATTTGTTTGCCGTTCATTCATACTTAAAGACATTAGTTATGTGATAGCAATGTCTTACTTTTGTCTTGCTTTAAAATCTTCACATAATTATGAATATGAAACAATAACTACATGTAGCGAGTTTGGTATATGTTAAGCACCATCTTTCTCACCACAGAAACATCACAAATATAGGAACTAAATTATAAATCTAGCTGGCAGATTGGTGATGGAAGCAAAAATAAACAATCTAGATATAAACATGTGAAAACAAAATTACTATTTGTCAAAACTTCACTAATTAGCACTCAGGTTTCACCACAACACAAACTGTGGGAGGTTACTTTCTGCGTTTTAGTCATTTCAAACCCTTTCCTTAACCAATTACCAAACAATAACGACAATTAACCAGTCTGTTGCAGACGGCTCTGGAAAACTTTGTGGGAAAAAGGAGAAATTGCACTTAACAAGCAATTTTTCTATTTTCCCACAATGTTTTCTGCCATATCAGAAGATTATTTTTCAATTCCATCACCTTTTGAAGTAATGTTGTCTCCAAACTCTTTTAATTTGGGGGAGTTGAAATTTTGGTGTTTGGTAAAGGGTTAAACAGTCCACTTAAACCCATTAACCCTATTTGGCAATTTGTCACTGGCCGAAACTGAAAGCAACAGCAGAAGATAATTATGAAGTGTGAAAAATAATATTTTCTTTGAGATTTTAAGTAAAAACCATTGTGACCTTTTTTCTTTTGCAGTATAAATTACATTACCACGGTATTAGCAAGGGTAAAGTGCATTACTATACTAAATGCTTTATGTTTGTGAAGCACTTACTATAGTATTGCACTGAACTCGTGATATGAGGTTTCATGAAGTGAGGAATTAATAATATGGGTTAAATGACTTTACAACAGACAACAATCAAAAGGACTTTCACCAAATGAGGAGTTAATCAAAATGTCATTTTGCCATAATTATTTCAATAAGGACTCATCAATTAAACAGTTTTCCTAGTATATTTTTGGTTGAGTGCAAGACTAAAGCAAGTCTTTCATAAAAGAAATAACCTGTTCATATTTTACTGGACCTATGATAATTTGAGGGTTCAATGCAATACTTTAGTAAGTGCTTCATAAACATGAAGCACTTACTATAGTATTGCATTGAACCCTCAATATGTTCTAATACTTTTTTGCATGATTTGAAAGTTGTCTGCTGCAACGTAGTTGTAAAAGGAAAAGGGTTAACATGGTTAACATAATTGCCTACAAACAAACATCTTTTGAAAATACCCCATTTTAAGAAGCATCGGGGGATAGCAACTGACATTTGACTTAAACAGCAGGAAAAGTATTAAAGTAGGAACAATGAGGCCTTTTAAATAATTTATAGTAAAACCCATTGTGACAAAAAGTGTCTTCTGCAGCAGAAGTCACAAAGTTATGAAAGATCTTAAGTATGAACGATAAGACTTTTTAAATAATTCATTGTGAAGCCATAGCGACAAAACGTGTCTTCTGCAACAGACGTGGCAAAGGGAGGTATTCAGAGCTCGATGATACATTACTATTTCGTATGTTCTTGGTCATCTGCTGTTGCTTTGAATTTGGACCAATTACAAATTTCCACATGGAAAAACAGGTTAGCAAGATGTGTTTGAGGTACATGTATATGTTTCATATCTAACAGCAGGGTAAAGTTTCACTAAACATTTTATGCTAAAAAATTGCTTTAATTCAAAACGACATTTCCTCCTTCTTCAACATTGGGATTAGAACCATTGCAATGTAAAACATCCTTGGAATTGTCTCTCTGAGACGCTTCCAATGATGTGTTATATTGCAAGATTGTACTTTAATTTAAGATACTATCCATTTTGATCAGTTTTGATGTACACAAATATTTTCCTAAAGTCATTTAGTAAAACAGTACCCTGGACAATAAAAACCTTGCAGACTTTCACACCAAAATTCGCAAAATAGACAAAACACTACAGTAACTGTTGCAGTACAGACTATACAAATTGCTGTTATATAAATGTTTGTCAGTGTAACTCATTGGAAAGTGTGGAACAGGATAGCTTTTTACCATACCTCTTATGCTAAAAATTTGCATAAGCTCAAAACAACATTCCCTCTTATTTTGATATCAAGGTAAGCGACTTTGTTAGATAACAGAGATGCTTGCAATATATCACATGATAATATTTTACTATGTTTAAGATGTTATTCACGTTTATCAGTTTTGACTTTCACTAAAACAAAATCCGTTAGTAAAATACTACCCTGTTCTTGAGCATTTAGAGAATGAAGTTATTTGAAGGGTGCGGAATAAAAACCTTATATAGAAGAATCCTTACATCATAATCAAATGACCCTAGACTCAATTCACATTGCAAACAAAGAGGACTTACTGTATAAAAATTATAATTGAAAGTTGAAAAAGTACACATTTGAGGGATCAATAATTGACTTTCGTGTGGTCAGTCCATCACCATATGTGAAGCATGTACTAAAGTCTTGCATTGAACCCTTGCAATGAATGTAATAAAAGCATATCTATTTTCACAAAAAAATATCTGCACATGGCAGAGATTTCAAACATGGGTGATCAATCTTAAGCAGGGTAAACATAACTAGGGAATAATACATAAATAATTGATCCATTTATTCAGCATAACTGGGGAATAATACATAAATAATTGATCCATTTATTCAGCATAAACTTGTGTAAATTCACTATACCACAGGGGTGTATAGCTTCTTGTTTAAATGCTTTTAACATAAACTTCTAAATAGAAACCTGCCAAAACTTATTTACAAACAAATGGAATGTGAAAATGAAATCCAATGTAAACACAAACAAATGAAAGCAAATCTCAAAAGAAGAAAAGAAGACTATTCTATCAACATCATGTCTGACAACAATTCATTATATAAGGGGCATAATCCATTTCTGCTTGATAAAAAGATACAGTTATTTCCCTTTCTCTTTCTCTCTTCTCAAAGTAGTATGCATATTTATTATTTTAGACAACATGGAAAAAGCAAGATGAAAGACATGGCACAATTTTACCAAGCCACCTGAAAAACATTTTAATATCTAGATGCCTTTCTGAGACAAACTGTCTACAACATGTATTGGTGAAATATCAAGAGCAACATAAAACCTGTCTGTTCCCTAAAACAATCATTAAACCCGGAATTGTTTGCAAAATGAGGCATTTTTATTTCCTCCTCTTGCTATTTTAATGGAGATGTTTTCTTTTCTAATATAGCTAAAAAGTGATGAAACCACACACTTAATCCAGAGCTAGCACATGAGCATGCTGACACCTTAATAAAACCTCAAAATGTAGTATAACACTTTCCCTCATATTAGATTTTGTGTGTGGTCTTTATTGAAAGCAACAGCAGACGACATTAAAAAAGTGTTTGAAGTGCAAGAAGGGAGAAATTATTAGACTTTACAAGGAAATTAACCACATTTCACCAAAGTGGCTCACGCTTTACTGAAGATCCAGTTGAAATAAGAGGAATTGCTCAATAGAAATAGTTACTAAGATTTTTTTTCTTTAGTCATATTTTTTCTTATTCCATTTGCAGCAACCAAAGTATATAAGAATAACATTATTGGTTCAATACTACAATTTACTATCTGGAGTAATGGTCATGGGAAATGATCTGAGAAGATAACATAACATGTATCATAACTTAGACTAAGTAAGACCTTACGAAAAACCTTAACATGTAAAATATTTCCTAAAAACATAGAAGCAACAATTTACAGTTTCATGCACAAATATTAACTTAGTATAAACTGCTTCCAAAGTCATTAACAAATCAAGTACCAACGTAATAAATGGATTTATCTTCTTTTTTTTTTCTTCACTTTAATTAACTTCTGATTTTAAACAGTTTTACTTTCATATAATTAACTGTATCCCTTTCATGGGATTTTGTACTGTCATAAATAAAATTAGTAACAGAAAATAAGTATCATTGTAAAGCATGAAAAAACGCATATTCTTGTTAAAAAAGAATTGTTTATAGAAACCATTGGTCAAATAGATTGGATTGCCTGTATACATTTATCATGAGGGAAATTGCATTTCATTTTTGTAGTAACTGTTATTTGTAGCTGCTTTCGATTTGAACCAATCAAACAATCTTAAATGAATTAAAGAAAATTAGTTTTGAAAAAATTGAAAAGAGATTTTCACAATGAAAGAGTAGTCATTAAAGTACCTTGGAAACAGAATGATGACTGACCTAATTAAAGATGAGTAGAAACCGTGTTAGTAGCAGGGGGTACTTACATTAGTGCTAAGTTGGGTTGTCAGCGTTGTCACTTTATCGTAAGCAGTTTCCAGTTCACGTCGTAACTTTCGGATCTGGAATAGATATGAAAAAGTTTGATGCTTATTCTATCAATATTGGAAAGTTTTGATAAAGTTAACTTGCTGTATTTTGAAAATGACATTTCTTAAAAAGAAATCATTCAAACAAACATTATTTGAACTCTAAAAGATATATATTTGGTGTTCTCTGTTATTAAACCTAAATAGTTCAAATTGTTTACATGTCCTAAGAATACAGAAATAATGACTTCAAGACCCTTATTGGCTGATATTGTTTCAGGTGTTTGATGAATCAAGTAAGTACAACATATTTCATTTCACCATACTTATATTGTTAGTTTGCCTTTTACTGACCCTAGATTTTACAGGTGGGTAGGTAGGTAGGAACATTATTTTATTCTATTTGAGAAATTAAATTTCTAATACACTAATAGTCTATGAATATTCAAAACACTGAAAAAAAGAAAATAAATAAATTACATTTTCAGAAATCGCAATAAAAATGTTTGGGTAGGGAGGTAAAAAGTTGGTAGGTAGGTAAAGGCCAAACAAACTTAATTTTATTTTAGGCCCATTGAACTGAACAAACACATTTCGTAAAAGTCCATACCTCAGCATGTTGTTTCTCTTCAGCCTGAAATAAAAGAAAACCAGATTGTCATAAGTTACTACTCTTCTTGAAATTTTCACTAACATTTGGGTTTCTAATTAGTCACAATTAACCCTTATGCTGCAGGAACTGACTTCATACTTATGCAAACAGGTTAAATCAAGGCCAGCCGCCAACCGCCAAATAAATTGGCAGTTGGCCTGTGATCTAACCTGTTTGCTACTCTGAGTATCTGTCCCCATCAAAATTAAGCCGATATTTAAGGTTTTGGAAAGGAGGTGACACAAAAATCTATTTTTTAGAAAATTACCCAAAATTCTAAGGGTTAAAAGATATTTGTAATTGTCAGCTCAAAGTTTGAACCTTTTCATAGCAACTGAGCAGTTTAAACAAAAGCAACAAACATTTTTGCCAAAAGGAAAATAAACTCTTAGAATATTTTTTTAAAGATTCAGTGCAAGACTATATATAGCAAGTCCTTCACATTTGTAAAAGACTGGCTATAGTCTTGCAATGAACACTTTCAATTTCTCTTGTAAAAAAGACATTTTCAAAACCAATCTACTGCAAAATGCCAAAAAAACTGGCTATAGTCTAGCATTGAACACTTTGAATTTAAATTTTTCTTGTAAAAAAGACATTTTCAAAACCTGTATGCTGCAAAATGCAAACAAGCCGTCTGCTGCAGAATCAAAGAAGTGTATGACATCTGAATGAAGAATAAGAATAGACAAATTTGTAAAGGACTGGCTATAGTCTCGCAATGAACACTTAGAATTTTTCTTATATAAAATTTTCAAAACCTGGTTGCTGCAAAATGCAAAAGAGCTGTCTGGTGCAGAATAAAAAAAAAGAATATGACGTCTGCATAAAAAATAAAGCATAAACATATGTGAAAGAGTGGCTATAGTCTCGCAATGAACACTTTGAATTTTTTCTTGTAAAAGAGGTATTTCCAAAACCTGTCTGCTTCAAAATGCGTAAAAGCTGTCTGCTGCACAATCAAAGAAGTGTAAGGCGTCTGCACTAAGAGTTTTGTCATTGCAGGTCGATGCAGCATTATGACTCATGCCAATGATTGCTCACAGACAGCAATCATAAACGCTGATTTATCATTAACACTTTATCTCTCAGAGGAGGACCAGCTGCCTATCAGAGGAGGACCAGATAAGAGAAATATTTCTAATGAAACACTATGTTGTGGGTACTCATTGTAAATGTAATAACAACTGATATATCACCTTACACTTTATTTCTCTTTCTTTATATATATTTTTAAGGTAGAATACCCATAATGCGCTATTTTGAATTTCTTTCCTTTGATGGATTACTTTGGACGATTGATGTGTCCCAAGAACGAACAAAGTATTTTTACGAAAGAATGAGTTTCAATGACATGGATTATGATTTTATACTTACTGTTGAATAGACGGATGAAGAGCTTGACACCAGGGACAGAGAGGAACCATGGACTGTGAAAATAGAAAATCATCAATGTTAACCATAATATCATAGTTATACAGGTAGAGGATTCAACTTGGGACACAAAGGCCATGGGTGAGATCCCATAAAAAGGGGTTCATTTTGTGACTTTTTGTTCAAACATTATTAATTCGAGCTAGAACTGGTTATTTAATTTTCATTGAGCAAATAATTGTAATAATAAGTGGAATGACCATAAAACCAATGTAAATGGAAGATAAAGACCATATTTGCCTAGATAAGAAATTTGTAAAATTTGAAATTTTCCTTGGTGGGTGCAAAAGAGTCAATCATGAATCTCATAACGTATTTACCGTTCTGATACAATGGTTTATATAATAATGGTCAATATATTCTTTAGACCAAATGCCACATCACAAAGGAAAATCTTTAATACTTCATAGTTGAAACCTGTTGCTGCTTTCAAATTTGACCTTAAAGAAAGGAATGAGTTAAGAAAATCAAGGTGACAGTTGGAGACATTGTCACCATGGTTTCTTAAAACTTCTGCATCAGGTAAATCTAAACTCAATATTGCTTAACCTAATTAATGTGTTAATTAATTAATAACAAGGATTATAACTCACTACTATCTTCCTCATCCCTGTTGATCTTCGACAATGCCAGAGGGTTACTGTATGGCAGACTACTACTCGTGTTAGAGCGCACAAGATTCTGGGCATTCATAGCTGGATTGATCGCTGGACTAGATCCATACGACGTCATCGGATACGTGAATCTCGACGAGTGTGAACCATTACTCGGTGTCGGCGACGTAGGGGGTGGGGGACTTGGGATGTCCTCCGACTGGTGTAAACTTTGGTTGGTGACGTATCCCGAATCCGACTGAGTGGATTTCATGCTATTCGAACGATGTAATCCGTAACTGTTCGATTGAGCCAAAATCCGCGCACTGGCTCCACTCAGTGCCCTAGCTTGCTGAATCCTCGCCTGAATACTGGAAGCTGACGATATCGCGTCCATGCTTTCACTGTCTGACACATGATGGTAGATTTGTCGTCCGTCCGCAGTTACCGCACCACTGTTTGCACGGACCCAGTTATTCGATCCCCCAGAGTTTCTTGGGCTCAAGCCCATCGCGTATTCCAATGACACGTAATTCCCTGTATAACCACCTGGTATATGTATTGAGCTGTAAGGACTGTTATGCCTACTTCCATCAGGCTTACTGTAGGTCGCATGGGGGTTTGAGATAATTGTACTTGAACAGAAATTTCCAATCTCACCACCTTGTTGTTGTTGTTGATGTTGCTGAACATACGGTCCCATGCCTTTGCGCCGTCCTAATGAATTTGATTTAAACATTTCCATATCTGTCTGAGCAGCACTAGACGACTTAGTTCTCCTCTCTAAGGAAGCACTACTATACTCTGCTATCCCACCACCACTGCCATCTTTACCGATGGGCCCACGTTGTTGGGCAGCCATACTCTGCTCCTGCCGTTGTTTGGAGGTAGCGTTATGATACTGTTGCGCAATGTGATCCAGACCGTGCTTCGCCAATCTGGATCCAACCGCATTAGACCCGGGCTTTGCTACAGGACTACCTGGTGCGCCTGTTGGTCCGCCGGGTGCACTCTTTGTGCTACCCACCGACCCAGTGCTGGTGTTACTAAGGGGTCGTCTGTGGTAACCATAGCCACCACTGCCTTGCATTTTTTGTGCATTCTGAATGTTTTGCATTTTACGCATGTTTGAATCGTGCACATGAGACTGGTCCGTGTTGGTTTCAGTGTCACATTTGGTGTTTGGATAGTTTTTCTCACTGCCTGCATAATCACCAGTGGTGCTTTGAGATCGGTAGTGTATATCTGGCTGGCTGAGTTTACGCAGGTGTCCCAGGGCTTCTGGGTTCACTGCCCCATTGGGTGGCGGTGGATTCCCCCCGCCACGCCATTGGTCATACCCGCTATACAGATAAGCGTAATCGGCAGGGTCGCTACTCAACAGTCTGTTATTCTGTAACGAATACTTCCGCCAACCACCTGCTTGGGGAACGTCTCCCACTTTAGCTACATCACTATTATAGTCTGAGCCTAGAAAAGCACTTGTTCCTAAATTGGGGACCCGTTTTCCCGGGGAAGCGTGCAAGTTTGCATTTGTTAGATTCCTGAATAAGTCCTTTGGTCCACGTTTGAGGCTGCTGTAGGGGTTTCCGTCTTGTCCAGATCCACCCGTAACGTTACCCTCGTCTGTACTGAGTTCGTTTATGGTGTCGGAGATGTCCCCACTGCTTATAGAGCTGCTGTCATCAAAACTGGAATAAACAAATAAATGAATTATTATAATATAATATATATTTTTTGTATGGGCATCAAGATATGTCAACAATTTTCAAGTAGTCGTTAAATCTGGAAAAAGAAAACAAAAAAATTTTTGTATGGGCTTTCTATGATGGCATAGAGGTGACATGTATGCGATTATTTTTTCTCGTTTTTCCAAAAGAAAAAGTCGAAATAACGAAATAATGTTTTCGTTATTTCAACTTTTTTTTTTTGAACAACGAAAAAAATAAATCGCATACATGTCACCTCTATGCCACCGTAGCTTTCAGATATGTTCATAAATTTTATTTGTAACATAACAGCATTCCTTGGAATCAACAATATTAGGCTAGGCCTCTGAAGTATCCTGCCGATGGACACCACATTTACTACAGGATCACACAGCACCCAAATTAAATACAGTTTAACTTGTGTTAAGCAACCACCCTTTTAAGCAGCCAACCTGCCTTAAACAACCACTTCAGAAAGTCCCATTGTTGGATTTATAGAGTACACCAATTTGTGTTAAGCAGCCAACCTGTCTTAAACAGCCAATTTACTCTGTCCCATGGGTTGGTCTCTTAACACAAGTTTGACTGTAAACAGTGTTGTTATTTTTGGTAATTATGCTTTTTTATGATGTCCTTACTGCATTTAGAGCAGCTGTCCACAGCTAAGGTGAACAGAATGAAATGATAAATAAATGTTGATTGCTCATTTCTGTTTTATCTTTTTTCTATGTTAGGCTTTTTTGTTTCTAGTCCAAATAAAAAATGTTAACAAAGGACAATTAAAACATAAAAACAACTTTCCTGCGAAGAAATCATGAACTGTGTGGCTTTTCATGAACACAAAGCTGTTCTTGAACTTGTTTATGAATTTCAAGAACACATATTCATGTATATCAAGAACCTGAAGCAGTTTTTGAAATTCACAAACAGTCCCAGTGTTTAGTGAAATATTTAGATAAAGATGCTTTGCAACTGTGAGGGACTTAACCCAAACTTCACACAGATCTACTATGAGGCATGCTGGTCTGTTGGAATGGCCTGTACATGTTCCTAAATGCCCATGTAATTGATAGCCCTTTGAAGGTTAATTAGCAATAGGCAATTAGCCAGCAACATGTTACAGGCTAGTTGTGGCACAAGGGCATCTCCTGATAGTTCTTATCTCATTAATGGCACATTAATTACTTATGTTGGACTTTGTGACTGGCCCAAATTGAAAGCACCAGCAGACTTCAATTTCATTGCATGAAAAAGGATTTTTTTTTTGTCATATTTGGAGGAAACCATTGTGACAAAAGAAGAAATTTCTCATTAAGAGCAATTTCTTCTTTTGTCACTGCGGTTTCCTATGTCTTCTGACTCAGGTGTGATATATAACCTATATGTTGTATGAAAGAAAAGATTAAAGAGACACAAGCCTCCAGTCGTTCAATACAACAGCATCCCTACAGCCATTTGAATAGAAACTACATGGTAGGCCTTATTGTTAACCCTTTACCAAACGCCATATTTTCAACTGTCTGTAGTTGAAAGAGTTTGCAGACAATCTTTCAATATGTGATGTAATTCAAAACTAATCTTCCAAAAGGGCAGAAAACATTGTGGGAAAAGGGGGAATTGCTCCTCAAGAGCAATTTTTTCTATTCCCAACAATGTTTTCGAGCGTTGTCTGCAACAAACTGGTTAAATGTCGTTATTGGTTGATAATTAGTTAACCATGAAACAATTCAAAATTAGCTCAATCCATTGTGGGAAATACTTTCAAACTGTTAATTTCTATACAATTTGCACAAAATATTTTCTGCAGGATAAAAGGAAAATGCAACATTCTATATCCGATTGGTTTAACTTTAACAACAAATATCATTTCTGATTTAGAATCCTACTTAACTGCAGCAGCTGTTTCGTTAGAATAAAGAAGATATCCAATTTAAGCCCTATATATATCATTTTCTCAGCATGACTATTACAATGATGACCCCCAACAAAGAGTCTAAGATGAAATTTCATAGAGCTAGTTTCAGAAGATTTTGATTATCAAGGTACACCTTTCCCTTGATCCAGTTTGTTATTTACTTGAATTCACTTACTATCTTACATCACATCAACATTATTTCAAATAATTGTTCGATGCCCTACTCATAACAATAAACTTAGAACTACTTCACAATAATGAGGAGGAATGAACAGCATTTAGCCCCAGACATTCCATATTCTCAGCATGGCCATCAGGGGTGGGGAAATCTGTTATAGATTTACCTGCCGTAAATGTTTTAGTCTTTTGCTGCACTTGTCCATATTATGAATATATAGTTTATTCCAGTAAGATTTGAATTGTCCCTTAAGTTTAAACTTATTTATTTTACATTGATTGTGACGGAAGCTTGAACCTTATTAAATCCACTCTCAATGATTGCTTCCTGGATATTACACCAGTAATTGAGCCACCTCATTGGTTGGTCCCGGCAATTTTCACCTCGCCTAAGGGGGATACAAAACCGGGACCCTTGGTAAAAGAGGCCAACACTCTCCCACTACACCACTGTCACCCACAAAATCAAATTGTCCCGTAGGGCTTTCGGACAGGCTGGGCAACATAGACAATTAATTTTCCACCCCTGACCAGTCTTCTAATAACCCCTGAACAAAGAGTTTACATGAAATTTCATCAAGTTCCAGAAAAATTATCATATTTTAGTACACCTTTTCCCTTGATCCAGATTGTTGACGTGAAATATAACCACATGAATTATGATAACAATGTTTACAACATTCATGATATTCCGCTGGCAAATATATAACCTTTTCACA
Organism: Cerastoderma edule; assembly: GCA_947846245.1. Taxonomy (NCBI): domain Eukaryota; kingdom Metazoa; phylum Mollusca; class Bivalvia; order Cardiida; family Cardiidae; genus Cerastoderma; species Cerastoderma edule. Next base: position 8,307,160 of record OX401407.1, read on the forward strand.
CTTTATCTCGGTGAAATCAGAAGTGCCAAGTAATCTTACACAAGTGGTAACACGAGTAGACAACATAATCAGGTTATTTTCCACAGAGTCAATACATCCCTGCGCAAATCTGACAAAGCCATTCTAAGAACTGACAGCTTTGATACTGATTTGTCTGTTTGTTTTATTTGGGTTTAGTTTAAATTGGCATTTAAATTTTTTTGCATTGTCTTGCTCATCATGAATGTAGCAAGACCCCTTAACTTAACTTCAATAAATGGGTGGCCAAGCTGGGACACCAATCCTAACTACATTGGTATTTCCGTGACCTGAGAAATACACCTTATACTTAGGTGTAGGGTTACAATATTTCAGGGAAATTGTCCCAGGCTAATAACACATTTTATATGTTTGCCAAAGTTAAATAGTTCAATCTATATGAAGGTGCTGAACATCATTTTAAATCATTATTTTTTATCAGTAAATCATACATAATAGTGAAATTATAAGTTGTGATGTATACCTGTTTCTTTAATCAACTTAAATGACTATTTAGATTTTACATTTAAGATCTATATTTGAAAACAAATGTACAATGACAGAAGTCTAACTAGAAACAATATGGTGGATTCCATATTACTTCAGGACTGGTGTTTCATTGGATAAACCAAGATAAGTTAAAATTGCTGGGAGACTACCTCTCATGAAAACTCAAATCTTCCCCCACTGAGACTTGAACCCACACAGAGAGTGGCTTGTGATTTTTAAAAACTTTAACCACTAAGCCACAGACTGGATGTGCTCTGATTTATACATAAGCACCCAAATAGAAATTTACCTGACCAATTAACTGTTTGGAATAATTTTCAGCACAATTAACAGTTAATTAACTCTTATAGGACTTTTTTGTTTAACATGATCACTGTGTTCTCCAATTTTACTCATAATAAAGAGTCATGCCATTGGAGAATAGTGAAAGCATGTATTGGCAGCTAATTGACAGCTCTAATACTATTACAGAAGTCACAAAAGACAAGATGAGCTCATGGCTATCTCCCTGACATGTACATCCATCACTTTAAACCTTTTCTTTTAATAACACTTTACCACCAGCCGACGACATTTTTTCACTTGAAGCAGACAACTTAAAAAAAGCTTGGTAAACATGTGAAAAACCTTTCATTTCTGCTGTTGTGATGTGGGAATAGATTGAAAAAGCATGTTACAAGCAATTTCTTTTCTTGTAACAATGCTTTTTGAAAGTCGTCTACTGTAAGATGCAAAAAGGTGGCATTGGGTGGTAATGTGTTAAACCCATACTCCATACTATCTCTTTTGAAGTGAGTAACCAATCTGACAAAGAGATAAATTGCTGCTTACAAGCAATGTGTCCCTTTGTCATAATGGCTTCTACCAAATATCATAAAGGAAATGTATCGTATAATTGTTTTCTGCTATTGCTTTGAATATTGACCTGTCACTCACTCCCATATGTAGTAGTAAGAAAAGTATGAGTGTTCCAAACTAAAAATGACAGCAGACGGCAACTTATAAAGTGTGAAAAATGGCATTTCCTTCAATAAATTAACTTGAATCCATTAATTCAAAATCAGAATTTGGTAAAATACATGTAATTCCTCTTGTATGCAGTAATGACTTACATCACAGTCATATATCACAGAATACCATAAAGTTTATCCAACAATTCAAGAATCCAACACTGCACTGTACACATGTATAAAGACATTTAACTTTTCATGCTTACGTTTTTATTTTGACCTTTTTCATTAAAGAACAATGACATTTCCCATACCAATTATTTGAATTGGAACTTATATCAACATTCTTTATGCAGTAATGGCGTAAATCACATAACAATAATTTCGAAAGTTCAGTGCAAGACATTGGTAAGTGCTTCATGTTTATAATGCACTTACTATAGTGTTGCATCGATCCCTTGATTTGTCAAACAACTAAAGATACTGCATCTTAATTGTATAAGAGCTAAAAATTTGTCATGTTCTTAAGTATTTCTAGCAATGATAACCTTTGTCATGGAAACTCTTTCAATTTAGACTAAATTCGACATCATATGAGTGATAATGGCATAAATTAGAGTAATGTATCACAGAACACCTAGAATTTATCCAACAATTTAAAGAATTCAACACTGCACCTTGTATCAAGGCAATAAGACTGCCTTTGTTGACAAATCATGTTACACACATGCCAGCCACCTCATTTGCATATTTCAAACGGCAACATTACCGTCCATTGGTTCAGTTATTGATAAACAATTGACACGTTTAGCACAACAACTGAAGATCACAGAAAACCCCCTGATATTTCCCTTGAAAAGCCATTAGGATTTAACAGTTCACACACAAGAAATAAATAATTGAGTTAATAACTCATTCCTCTATAAGGGATATTATGACTGGTTCAAATTGAAAGCAACAGACGGTAATTTAAAACTCACAGTGTATGACAAAACAATAATTCTTTGTGATTTTGGATAAAAACCGTTGTAATTAAAGGAGAAAATACTTTTCACAAGCATTGGCTTTTCAAACATAGTAACAATAGGATATAAAGTAACATTTTGTTGGCTTCCAAACATAACATGATAATCTTCAGCCATAGATATGTAAATTAACATACATGGAATACATCTTGAATCCTGGACATGACTTGTCATCCATGTCTAAGCTGAGAGTCAATTTTCTTTTAAAAACAAAAAAACAACATTAAAGGCAATATAACATTTATCATTGTCCCTCATGCTACATATCAAGAAATGAAAAACGCTGCCATCGTTCAATTTTAATTCTTTTCATTCAATAATTCTTATATTCCTATCATTATTTGTACTTCTACCTCTTCTAAAACTTCTATTGATCTTTACTGTAGCTTATAACTTTTTATCTTTAAGTGTACAAAATTGTAAGGAATGATAGCTATCAATTTCTGCGTATAGAAGCCTGATACCTCTTGTGTGCTATGTACAAGAACTTTTTGACACAAATAACACTCTGTTACATAAGCTTTCAATATCTTAACAACGTTAAAAATAACGTCTAAAATTGAAAAGGTCATCGAAGATATATCAAACCTCAATACAAATAGGAAAAGATTCTTCTTGTCAGATAAAAAATCAGTCAATGAAGCTCCTTCTACTTTTACCACAATAATTCAATACATGCTTTGAACACATATGATACCATGGTCATTTAATCATTAGGGTCAATTACAGACGGAAAGTCGAACTTTTTGATAAAAAATGACATTGGTGCACAGATAATTAAACACAACGAAAACTTGGCAGCAAGTTGAAGTGGGACGGTTTTAATCAGATCTGATTCCCCAACATGATGTTTAATCAATTTGATTTCTATTTACTCCGGAATATCGTTTCAAATCAGTCTATATGGGTCAGGTCTTCATTACATTAGGGACTCTATTCTCATCTCTTACATTTTGTCTATTCTTTTGAGCTTCGGACATTTCTATTATTTACCCATGACCTCATTTCGTATCAATTAATCACAAAGCATCAAGAGTTGTTTCAACTTTTGCTATTCTCTGGTGTTTTTCCAATTCAATCACAAATGGATAACAATATCTATTCTTCCTCAAATTACACTGTTTGCTGCTGCTTTGATTCTTCAGGAATTAAAATAACTAAATGACATCTTAATTAGATTTATAGAAATATTACATCAAAAGGACAGTTTGCTTATTTTAACAAGATACTTATCCTATTGTGACAATTGGTCCTGTTTAATTGAATAATTCCAAAAATAATATTTATATTGCTATTTGCTAGGTTCGCTCTGATTGATAAAAAATCAACAATAAAAATCTCATTAAAAAAAGGACTTAAACCTTTATCAAACGCCAAATTTTCGACTGTCCCAAATTGAAAGAGTTTACAGACGACTTTTCAAAATGTGATGAAATTGAAAAATAATCTTATGATAGGACAGAAAACATTGTTGGAAAAGGGGAAATTGCTTGTTAAAAGCAATTTCTCCTTTTCCCACAATGTTTTCCAAAATCGCCTACAACAAACGGGTTAAATGTCATTTTTGTTTGGTAATGGGTTAAAAGGCTGTCAGAGGCTAGGAACTTGACAACACAATATGAGCTCTTTTTTCCCTCCCCAGAAGAGGTTTTCCAAATCAATATTTACATCACATGATCAGGGTAGAATCTGGTTCACTGAACAGCTAGCTATCAACGGTCTCCAGTGGGAGACAATAGAATGAGTCACGGTCTAAAATTTGACTTGAACATGCAATATTGGAAATTTCTGCTACTCCTGCAAATTTTTTGATTTATACAGGGGAAAAAAATAAAACTGAAGTAATTTACACAAGGCATAGAGGATCTTATTTTTTTTATATTGATTTGTTTTCATAGAAAAATAAAATGTGTATGGATATATATTTAGATTTGATGCATTTTTTCATTGTATCCACAGTATTCTAGTAATATTGCAATGCCTAGCATTTAATCAATGGAGGAAGACCCTATGTTACTTTCATATAACCCATTTCCAAACAATATGACATTCGTTTTGTTGCAGACGACACTGGAAAACACTGTGGAATAAGGAGAAATTGCTCATGACGAGCAATTTCTCCTTTTCCCACAATGTTTTCTACTCCATCAGAAGATTATTTTCCATTTTCATCACATTTTGAAATTTTTCTGAAAACTCTTTCAATTTGGGACAGTGGAACATTTGTTGTTTGGTAAAGGGATAAGGGCTTTTATAAGCCGATCTGCTGAGATTCATTGGTATTTCGCGAATCTAAACTCCAATGGGTTAATCAATCGAAAACACCTCTGACATATTAAGGAAGCCGAAATATTCCATACGATGCGAGAAACATTAAATCAAGTGCCTTGCAAAGAGTGCTTGGTTTATGAGTATCCATGTGACTTGACTCTAATCATTGATTACAGTCAAATTTGTTTTAAGAGGCCAGTCTATGGGACAGAGAAACTTGGCTGTTTAAGACAGGTTGGCTGCTTAACACAAATTGATGTACACTATAAATATAACAATGGGACTTTCTGTAGTGGATGTTTAAGGCAGGTTTGCTGCTTAAAAGGGTGGTTGCTTAACACAAGTTAGACTGTAGTTAAATGTTTTTGTGGAAAAGCAGCCAGCAGCTTAGAAAGAATAAACTGTGCAGTTCTGATGAGGAAATACCAGGAGCATGGATAGGTGCACTGGCAACTGTGATATGACTGTTAGTATAAGCATGAAGTCGGTTCCATCATTAACCCATTACCAAACAATAACGACATTTGGCCAGTTTGTTGCAGACAACTCTGGAAAACATGGTGGGAAAAGGAGAAATTGCTCTTAACAAGCAATTTCTCCTTTTCCCACAATGTGTTCTGCACTATCAGAAAATAGTTTTTCAATTTCATCACATTTTGAAATGTCGTCTGCACACTTTTTCATTTTGGGAAAGTCGAAAATTTGGCGTTATGTAAAGGGTTAAACCTAGTACAACCAAATGGTGTGATTGGTTTATGGCACTGAATTGGAAATGTTATAACGACAACTTTACATGGATTTGTGCACTGACCATTACAATATGAGTTGTTGAAATGTTGAAAATGATATAAAACCTCAATCCAATCATTGATCTGTTATCTCAAGTGTGAAGAGTTAATGTCATCGAGGATTATATGGTGTAACGAGACTCTTCTTGTCTAATCTAAATCTTTGTTGAGTCGGAATTATTGGGACATGATGTCTGCAATGTTTGAGTCAACATTCCCATTTCGGAGAAAAAAAAATGTACAATCCGATTGAACAATAACTCTATTAGAGCCAATCTGGCTCCAATCTGACTATGGCACTTTATAATGACAAAGAGTCTATTGTTTGTATTGGGTTGAACACCATATCAACAATTTTTCAGTTATACCTTAGCTTTCCTGGATTCACAAGTATTAAGATCGGGCTATGAGGTGATCTTGCTGAAGGAATCTCCTGCTTAAAGGCACATAAAAGGAGATGAATACAAATAAATTACTTTAAAAGTATATGGAGTTCTTTTATTATGTTCATAAAAGTCATGGGAATAAATTTACGAATGCATTGAGATCCCATTGAATAAACCCCTTTAACTAAGTTATTTTGTGCTTGAAATATAGTTGTCTCCAATTCAATCATGTTTATCAACAACCTGTTTATTAACATATTCAAAATAACGAATTCTGATTGGTCAGTTCAAACATTTGTGTATCAACTGTAAAGGTCAGGGGGTGAAGAATCACACAATCTGAATTATTAAACTGGTTAATCTTGGTTATTTCTTGCTGGCTTTCATGTTTAAGTTGTGTTGATGGGGTTTTTTGGTGATAACTTTTTGAATCTGACCAAAAGTTTATTAAATAATACAGTTTGATATAGCATTAGTCTCCTTTTATGTGCCTTTAAGCAGAGGTACCAGTGTTGACTAACCCTTATAGAGCTGGAACTCACTTCGTGCTTATGCAAACAGGTTATATCCAGGCCAACCGCAAAGTAAATTGGCAGCTGGCCTGTGATCTAACCTGTTTGCTACCTTGAGTATTTTTCCTCATCAAAATAAAGCAGATATGTTAGGTTTTGGAAAGCTGTGACACAAAAACTATTTTAAGAAAGCTACCCTGCATTCTATGGGTTAAGAATTAATAAATTAGAAAATACACACAAATATAAGATTTATGTTCATTATGCAAATGTTTTAATTCTATTGTTGACCAATGAGCAACAGAAATCATAAGCTCTTCGATTAAAAATGGTACATACAAAAGCATGAAAGCTGTTGATGCACCACCAACCTACAGACATTACAATCATAAACTTTCAAAATGATAACAAGCGTCAGCCAGGGAAGACCGAATTCAAACTTAAACTTCATCATCAAGGGTAAACCAATTTCAGAGAAATAGAATAAAAAAGTTTTCCATTTTCTAATTCATCAACGATTGAGCAAGATTGAAATTGCTACTTAGGTCCCACAAGACTTGCCCTTATTAAAGATGCATTCCTCTGTAGAAAGGCAACCAACCACAAATACAGATATAAGAGCCATAAAGTGAAAGTAATTTGGGTCTTTTAATCCAGAATTTTCACACTTTCAAAGTATTACACTGCATGCTCCGGGCTCAATCCAATCCTAGATTGTTGGTACAAATGAAAATAATCTCAAATCGAAAAGTTCTAAAGCCTGCCAAAAAGGGAGTTGAACATTTTGTACAAAATGCTACTTAACCCTTATAATGCTGGTTATCTTTCTAAAAATAGATTTTAGCCTTGTCTACTTTCCAAAACCTTAAATATCTGCTTAATTTTGTTGAGGAATAATACTTAGAGTAGCAAACAGGTAAGATCACAGGCCAGCCGCCAAGTAAATTGGCTGGACTGGATCTAATCTGTTTGCATAAGCATGAAGTCGGTTCCAGCACTATAAGGGTTAAAATATTTTGCTTTTCTGAGTAAAGATTTCTGCCACAGAAGTATAAAAGTAAGCTATTATGGAATAGGGTTTAACCCACTACCAAACAATAACGACATTTGACCATTCTGTTGGAGGTGACCCTAGAAAACATTGTGGGAAAAGGAGAAATTGCTCTTCTAAGCAATTTATCCTTTTCTCACAATGTTTTCTGCCCTATTAGAAGATTATTTTTGAATTGCATCACATTTTGAAATGTCGTCTGCAAACTCTTCCAATTTGGGACAGCCGAAAAAATTGGCGTTTGGTAAAGGGTTAAGAGTTTAGAGTTGATATTCAATTTCAGGCAGAGTTCCTTCCATATTGCTAGGTTTGATTTACATCACAAATTATGTAAACGACATTGCAGATCCTACTGCTCTTAAACGTTTGACAGGAAGTAAATCAAAAGTGATGCTTTTCATTGGAAACTGCAAACTTGAGTTTCAGAATCACAATCAATAGCGTTGTGCACCAACTCGCGTCCCATATTGGGGCTTTGAGTATTGTTGAAAATTAAAAAGAAGCATAGAAAATAGACATGAGATGGCACATTTTTAGTTACTGATCAAACTGGAAGTAGTTCGGCAGCCACAACATTATGAGTTGTCAAGAGCTATTTCTTTTCTAAAGCCACATGAAAGGAGATGAGTACAAATAAATCGCTGAAAAAATATATGAAGTTCTTTTATTATGTTCATACAAGTCATGATATTTAATTCTTCTTCCTATGAATGTACAAGACTCATTTTTGGGAATTATCGTACATGTTCCCTGGTTTCCTACCAGTACTTGGCTAGGTAATGTGTCTTGCCCTAGGACACTCCACAGTGAAAGAATTGGCTGCCTTCGGGGATTGAACCCAGGGTGACCGTTTTCTGGTCCCCTACGCTAATCACTACACCATTACAGAACCCAACCTATTTATCAAATGCATTGAAACCCTATAAAATAGACTCCTTTAACGTAAGTTATTTTGTGCTTGAAATACAGTTGTCTCCAATTCAATCATGTTTATCAACAAGCTGTTTGATTACATATTCAAACTAACGAATTCTGATTGGTTGATATAGCATAAATCTCGTTTTATGAGCCTTTAAAGACAATGGTTTCAATGACTTTTTCCTTCAGATCGAGGGCTCAATGCAAGACTATAGTAAGTGCTTCACAAACATGAACCAGTCTTTCATCAAACCCTTGAGATTTTCTTCCAATCATTTAGAGTGTTCGAAACAATTGGTATTTGCTCTTGTCAGTTTACATGTTAGCTTATATTCATAATGTTTAGTTCATTCCAATTCAAAGCTTCCATAAACAATATTGTTAAAGGTCTCTTTTTTCTTCAATCTAAACTATCGAAATAACTTGTGACGAAAGTTGATCTCATTTGTAAATTGTTAGACTTGTTCATTTTTAACAAAACTGGATAGCAAACGCTATGATGAGCAAATTTTCCTTTCGTCACAATGGTATATTAAATTGTCTGATGTGGATGCATTAAAATGCTTAAGTTTGAACTTGTTAAAGAAGTGTATGTTAAAAAGAAATCAACAGAAAATATTGCATTATGCTGTTCTCCTTTAAGGTAAAATACCCATAATCCACTATTTTGAAATTCATGACGCTATAATGTTTTCCGCGGAATGACGTCACTTCACTTTCGTTTCCAAAAATAGATCTTAAATGTGAAATCTAAAAAGCCATTTAATTTGATTAAGGAAACAACTTCATATGTCACAAATTATAATTACGCTATTTCGTATGAGTTACTGATAAAAAATGATTTAAAAGGATGTCCAACACTTCCATATACATTAAACTACTTAACTTGCACACTTAGAAAAGGTGTTAATCGCCGGGACTGATTTACCCGAAAAATTGTAACCCTACACTTATATCCGCGGTGTATTTCACAGCTCACGGAAATGCCTGAGTAGTTCCAATTGTCTTGGTAAACATCAGTTGGGGCCCAAACTATCCTTTTTAACTCGAATAGTTCCAGCCCAAACTAATGTATACAGAGAACAACCAAAGTAATCTGACAAAAGAAAGAGTCTCAAAATTATGGATTAGGGGTGTTCTATCTTAATTCATTGTTGTTTCCTGTTAAAATTCATTGTTGTTTCTTGTCACAGGCAAAAAGGTTTACAACCTGTTTCATATTTCGTCAATAGTTTTGAGGAATTACTGTAATTTCAGAGAATGCATAGTGAAACCAATAAACCCACTTCAACAGAAATTGAAATGCATTAACCTTTAATATTTGAATGTTTTATGGCCTTAAAGCAGAAGATATCTTATGAAAAGAAAGAGGTTATTCATGGATCTAAAAACATCTTTCCCAGAAGATATTTCTAGGAGAATTCCTGCCTATAGAGACAGTTTTGTAACAAGAAAGAACTGAGATCTGAGTCTTTTCCATTTTCCTCTTCTGCAAAGGCTGTTAAAGTGAATCGTTTAAATTTAACCGTATCAAAGAAAAACCAAGCATCTAGGGATAATTTAACTCTATTCACCAGGGGCCCGTTTTACTAAACAAGTTACGGAAAATCTTTGCGTAAGTCATAATTGATAAACATGGATAGTATCTTCAATGAAAGTACAACGTTGCAATGAGGCACTTCATTGGAAGCGTCTCGGAGAGACGATTCCAATGATGCGTCACTTTGCAATATTGCTTCGTCCAATATTGAAATAAAAGAAATTGTTGTTTTAGACTTACGGAAATCTTAAGCGTAAACTGTTCAGTAAAATGGTACCCAGATGATTCTGAAAGGTAATATTTCATTAGAATATTTCCCTGAAAGGAAGCTTCGTCTATTTTTGCTAGAGTATTGTCAATTCTTCATTTTTGTATTTCTTCTATCATATTCTTATAAACCACACTATGATAGAGGAGAGATTTGTTAAAGCAAATGGTTTCTCTTTTTATAACAATGCTTTCTGATAGCTTTCACAAAGAAAATGATAGCACATTTATTTTTGCCTGCTGATGCTTTTGATAATATCAGTCAAAAAATCGATATGAGATAATCAGTAAGTGTCTTTTGAAAAAGAAAACTAAACATGGAAATAGTCAATCAAACTTCTTTTAACCCATTAAACAATAACGACATTTGACCAGTTTAATGCAGACGACTCTGGAAAACATTGTTTGAAAAGGAGAAATTGCTCGTTTAGAGCAATTTCTCCTTTTCCCACAATGTTTTCTGCCCTACCAAAAGATTGTTTTTCAATTTCAGCACATTTAGAAATGTCGTCTGCAAACTCTTTTAATTTGGAACAGTCGAAAATTTGGGGTTCGGTAAAGGGTTAAGAGGGTTCAGCAAAACTGCGCATCACATTCTGACAGACTTACTAAAGTCTTGCATCAAACTCTCGCTTTGTAAGGACTGATCATACTCATCTGAACTCTCTATGATTCATAAATGTCATCTGCTGCTGCTTTCAATTTCGACCACTTGCAACATTCCTCTATGAGGTTATTGGTTGATATCTTGCCGATATAAGCATTACCTCTATTCAGAGCTATTGATTTCTAAGAGCTGACTCATACGGCCTTGTATAGAAGTCGAGTATTTTTGTCCCGATGATGTAAAATAAGACATCCTCTATGGCATAATTCCGTGATCTAAGATCCAGTGATGCATTATGTAACATGTTCGAGTGGCCATTATTTTGATAAGTGCATTTAGTTAATGGCTGCTTTCTTAATTTGTTTTGTTTGTATTTTGAGTTGCTTCAGTAACTTGAGCACCCATGGGATTCCAATGTGTAAATTTTTGGTTATAAGATATGAATTCAATCCTTCATGGCCAAATCCATAGACTATACAAATCTACGTCTAATGCAGAAGTCTATAAAACCACTGTGACCAAACAGATAAATAACTCATAGCGAGCAGTTTAAACCCCTTTGACATAAAGGTTTATGCCAACTATTCAAAAGAGTTTACAGTTTTTCAAGCTAACTTTTTTGTCGTCTGCTATTGCTTTGAATTTGGAACAGGCACAAATTACCATATTGGGATTCGGGTTAGTTCTCCAAGAAACTAGAAATGCTGATCAAAAACAAATAGCATGAGACCATAGGTTCAATAAACTTGGTATAAAAATACTCATTTCCCAGAGTTATGAGGTCTGGATGGGGAAATTATCACCCGGCTAACCTTCACATCGCCACATGCTACTCTGTCTTATACATAATAACAGAATTTGATAAGATCCCAGTTTCTAGTTAGAGCAGTTTTGCACCATTTTCAGCAGTTATTTCAATGTACATGTATATTTATATCACTAAAAGTGGATCCACTTATATGCATACCCCTCAATGTAACCTAGGTTGCTTGACTATAATTCCAAAGAAAGCATTGAATCCTTTTAAGGTTGAATACCCATCATACGCCATTTTGAATATCTTTCTTTCATCGGATTACTTTGGTCATTCTCAACATACATTGGTCTTAGCCGGAACTATTTGCTTTACAATGGATAGTTCCAGCCTGACCATTGCATACTGAGAACGAACCAAGTAATCGCATGATAAAAAGAGTTTCAGATTATGGGTATTCTACCTTAATTCTACTTTTTGCGAAAATTGTTTCTATCAATTTTCAGAAATAAAATGTCATTTCCTGTTCTAACCAATTGCCATTGTGCTGTTGCTTTTGATGTTGGATTCAATTTGGACCAGGTAGAAAACCAAAATCAGAAAATGGGTGATATCTTTTACTTCAACCCATCAATGCTCTGAGTATTCATTTCCTTAACAGAAAAATTCCAAGCTACTGCATCTTTCCAGTATGATCATGTACAGTTCCTGTGTGGCAAGATGAAATAATTCAAGATGCATTGACCAAAGATTTGAATAGAAGTACTTCTATATCTATTCAATTATATAACAGTGAATAATGTGCATAGTCATGCTCTTGGGATTTCCTTATGCTCATTGTCTATTTCTTTTTCCTGAAGTTCAAAGTGTGGTCTACAACATTCTTTTTTTTTTAAATTTATGACCAAATGTATAGCAAAAAAAGATAATGTTTTTGTTTATACATGTTTTTGTTTGTACAGAGTTGCCACAAAAAGAAATCATACATTGTAACAATGATTAAATTGTTTATCAATAAGATAAGCTGTCTTTTAATAGGATATTTGCGCTGTTTCAGATACGAGAGGCAAATTTGTTTCTGCAGCAATACAAATTATCCGTTAATAACATCCAAACATCCATCATAAGTAAGTTAAGGAATGGAGCCGAGTACCAGGCCAACCTGATAATGGGTTATCTGGTCTGTCAATTAGGGAACCAGACAGGCAGCAATCCTGGTCTGGTCAGCTCGAAGAAATTAATATAAGAGTCTTACAAAGCGTTAAAAAGTACTACCCATCTTGCTATATTTGTTTCAAATCTTAGTCAGTGTGAGAATTTGACCAGCACCAAAAGAATTGAGACACTGCTGATCTCGAACAATTGAGCAATTTGTCACCATGGTTTTTGCCTAAAATCGCAAAGAAAACATCCTTTTTTCATGCTTCATAATTGTTGTCTGCTGTTGCTTTCAATTTAGGTCCATTACAAATTTTCCACATGAGGAAACAGGTTAATCATATCAATAAAAGATATGACCAAGCTCTTGAAGGACATATTAAATAAATGTAGTCCAAATGCTTTGAACTCAAGGTCAAAATAAAATATGCCATAATTCGTAATTCACTGTCATTTGATTATTTCAATAACTACAACAAACCCATAATTGGTTAATTGGTAATATATTTGGCTCCAAAACGCTACTCAATTAAACATTGGCTCCAAAACTGACTCTGTTACCCAGTATACCCAGCATTCCTTTCCCAAAACTTGTCCCATGGGACCAATTTACTGTTCCTATCATTTCACCACCATCGTACCATCAAACTTCTGTTTTGTTTCATCTCACTAGGTTCCAAAGGTCAATGTTGTTACTATGGTAATTAATCATCAGGGATAGTGCAGAATTCGGGGAGTAAATTAACACAAATAATCAACAGCTTGCTTGTCTTTTGGTCAAACTTGTGCCCATCTATATTGCCTGCTTGCAACTTTTGGGTTCTTGCAGCAGTTTCTTTTTGGGGTATAAGAAACATATTTAGACCTGTGCCAGTTGAAATGTTTTGACATAAATAAATTAACTTAAAATGATAACAACTTGAACGAATTATTTTTTTCCAAGTGTTACAAAGACTTTCTCAGAGATGTGTGCTTTGGGAGTAAATAAACATTAACAATTTGATATTCACAATCCTCGTCAATAAACCACAGACTGTTTTCAATTTTTTTAATTAAAAGTTGCTAAAAACCCCAGGTGCAGGGCAGGGCAGCTGTCAATAATCTAGTTTTATGTTACTTTAGACATTTGTGTCATTTTTACGGTAGGAGACAATTTATTTTAAAATGTAAAAATCTCGATCTCTGAGAAAGCCTCTTTAATTGATAGAAAAAGCCCTTTGCACATTTCTTTGACATTAATCTTTTCATTCATAATTGAAACTCAGACACAAAAGAGCAAAGGATAATCATTGATTAACTCATTAATGATTAACCCTTTACCAAACACCAAATTTTCAAATATCCCAAATTGACGACATTTCAAAATGTGATGAAATTGAAAAGTAATCTTCTGATATGGCTGAAAACATTGTGGGGAAAGGAGAAATTGCTTGTTTAGAGCAATTTCTCCTTTGCTCACAATATTTTCCAGAGTAGTCTGCAACAACCTGGTTAAATGTTGTTATTGCTTGGTAATGGGTTACTTCCTTTCTTATTTGCAGAAGGCTCTTCTTGAAGGATGGGCACCAATGAAATCAGATTGCTTTTGTAATCTTGAAAATACCTTTTCATCCATAGATCGAATTCATCTAAATAATTGACATTGATACAAATCATCAGGGTGATCAGAAGTTATGGAGAATTGCATCATTGATTATTCTCAATGAAGTACTTAGACATTGTGTGAGGAAAGAACAAGAATATGCTCTTCATGCCTAAGTGATTCTCTTTCCACAAACCTTGCGAAATTCATCTTTTGTAATGGTTAGCCATTTGATATATGATTCCTGCATCCGTCAAATTGATCCCATTGTTCTATAGAGACTCAATATTGACAATATTGACTACTAAATGCACCTCAGGTTAATTAAAAATCAGTTGTGCCAAAAGGAGAAAATGCTCATCATCAGATAAGTTTCTACACTAAAATCTCACAAAGGACATGCTATTTCAACATACTTCATCAATTTTGTCTCCTGTTACTTTGTGTGTCTCATTGTTAGATTCCACAGAAGAAATAAAAGTTAAACCTTGACTGCATAATGCCTTACTTTGCCACATTTATTGCTCAAGAATTAACCCTTTACCAAGCGTAAAAAGAGTTTGCAGAGTTTGATTTCCTTTTCAAAAATGCTCTCCAGAGTCTTCTGCAACAAAGTGGTAAAATGTCATTAATTATTGCTTGGTGTGGGTTAAGAAACACTATGTGATCAAAGGAGAAATAGCTTCTAACAAACAAGCACTTCCATCTTTTGTCACAATAGTTTCTACCAAATTTGGCTTAGGAAATGTCTCATTTCCTTGCTTTTTTATTTGTCGTCTGCTGTTGTTTTAACAAATCCCATTTGAGGACAATGGTGGTTGCATTCAATTTAAACCAATCTTTAAAAAATACCATTTGAGGAAATTGTGGTTAAATTTAGCACTCATGGTAGAGTTACCTACCCTGAAGAGGAGGATCCCACATTGTGTAACCGTGACAACTGTTCCTCGGTTATAACAAGACGATCCTGTTCCTTACTATACACCTCTTTAGCCAGGAACCTGTCAATGGCCGCATCTAGATCCGTTTCCAATGACGACGTCGATGTGTCAATGTCACCACTATATCCAGCTGACCTTGACATTCGACCTTGAGCATGATGTTTACGATTCAAACACCACTGTGTTCTGTTGTCACTGGTTACGAGGGAAGGAATGACTTCGCCCCCTGAATCACTTTTCAGCGTATCAGTACTAGAGTTGAAATCACCGGACTCGGATTCGTTCTTGTTGTTTTCATTATTGGTAACACCTTTTTTAATAGTCATACTTTGTACAACGGCAAGGGTTTTATCTAAATCTACTATTGCATATGCCTTTTTGTTTTCTTTTTGATAGTGCTTAGATGGGCTGCCATCTTTTGCAGGTTTGTCTTTTGTTACTTCTTCTTTTACATCTTTGATGGAAGAATCTGTTTCCTTGACAACTACATGTTTGTAAGGTGATTCATTTTCATTCTCAACAATTTCTGTCTCTCTTTTGATGGCTTGTTTATTCTGCTCAGCTATTATTGCATATTCTTTTACATATGTCTTTTTATCCAGCTCAAGTTTATCACTTTGTGAAAGTTCCTTCAATTCCCTTGCACTATCTGATGCCCCATTAGTTACTTTGTTTTCGCTTTCAACATCATCTGTAACATCTGCCAGCATTGGTGGGACCTCAATGGTTTCCGTTGGGCTGCTAACAGCATGAACACTGGCTTGTACAGTTATAATGTTACCACCTTTTTTCTTTTGTTTGGACATTTCGTTAATTTCTATTGCACTTTCTGTACTTTGATTCACACCATCCACTTCATCATAGTTTGATGTATCAATAACTTCTTCATTCTCATCTATTTTTGGAGTGTTACCAGTTTTTTTCTCTTTCAAGTTCATCAGTTTCTTCTGCTTCTGTAAAATCTGCTGTTTTTGAAGTTGAAGCTCCTGGTAGCGTTTGGAATCGAAACTGCGTAAGAACACTCCATTTGTTCGCATTTTACTCTGGGCCGAACTCATATTTTAAGACCTTTAAGCCAATCAGAAATCTTCTTACTTCCAAAGACACACAATGTAACCAATAAACCTTCATTTCACATCAGATCATTTTGTATAAAGTTTTCCAGCTTCATAGCTGACCAGAATTCTTCTATGTACGAAAAGAATGTCCATTTTGTACAATAGCACTTAACTTGTTTCAGAATGAATTATCCATTCTGAAAGCAAGTGCCTTGTCAAAAACAAATGTCTAGTTCTTTGTTTTTCATTGTTTCCTGAGGAAACATTCAATGATTTTAAATGGAAAAAAGAAAAGAAAAATTCTACATAACACCCAGAATTGATGTATGTATGGATAGGTAAATTATATCAGAGTATACAATTTATTACATGATTTGGCTGGTAGTTGAACTTTATCTCATGATGTGATCTTTCCTTTCAAACCCTTACCGTTCTTCAATATTAATGGATCTTTAAGAAATCAACTTAAACTTGACCTACCTTAAGTGCATGTTTCATAACCCTCAGAATGCTGAGGAATTTTCTAAAAATACATTTTGTGTCGTCTGCTTTTCAAGACCTTAAATATCAGATTTATTTTGTTGAGAAAAGATACTCAGAGTAGCAAGCAGGTTAGATCACAGGCCAGCCGCCAATTAACTTGGCAGCTGGCCTGGATCTAACCTGTTTGTATAAGTATCCAGCTGCCAATTAACTTGGCAGCTGGCCTGGATCTAACCTGTTTGTATAAGTATGAAGTCGGTTCCAGCACTATAAAGGTTTACAGCAACATAGAAACAGAATCAACAAGTCTGAAAACTGAAATCCTCTTTTTAATATTCGGGACAACTTTTGGTACCAAAAACAGATTTTTGAATGCCACAAGAGATTCCTGCTTTCATTACAATGAAAGATGAGTTAAATAAGGGTATTTATGTTTTGCTTATTTAGTCTATTAACATTCAAAAAGACTTTTCAATTACAACTTGCTACTTTATATCTTTTGGCATTTTTATACAAACACTATGAATGGCAAATTTCCCTATAAATATTTGCTTTTGAACATTCCAGCACAGTCTCAAAAGTCACACAACACAGACACTCAATTATTCACAAACATCTCTTACATTAAATCCACAACTATGATAAACTAAAACACAATCCCCAGAAAGTTACACTTTGTATGGAAAGAAACACCATCACACTGAATACAAAATGCACATCAGCCAATACTCCAAGATCCTTTCCCTCCCGCTGACAAAATAACCAAACATAACAATACGAAGAAAGCACAGTCACAGCGTTAAAAGAAATTCTGAGATATAAATGACATAGAACCATTCTCCGAGTTTTCCGTAAAAAACGTCAAATTCCATGTCAATCAGCTGAGGACAAGTCCAATAAGTTTGAATGCTGGGAACCATCAATAATTGGGATGACTCACTCTATCTAAACCAAGGGAACCAGCCCGTCTGACTGTTTCAGAATCAATATTTGTTAAAGTTGTCTTTTATAACCCGATTCCTCATATTGGATTTTTGCAACGGCAGACGATGATATCAGAGAATGAAACATGTCAATTCTTTTAGTAATTATGCAAAGAAATTATAGTGACAAAAAGAGAATCTGCATAGAGAAGCTGCATGCTTTGCACAACTTTGTATTTTTGTTACAATTACAGCGGTGTTTCAAACAGCTACAATAGTGTTGCAATATATTTGAAAGGGAAAGATAAAGAGGAAATTGACGCCTGCTGCCTACAAATTCTAGTAAAATATCTAAACTAGGCCGCGAAGATGCGTACGTAAAATATTGCAGGGCAGTTCGTACACACTCAGCTTGTAGGTAATTTACGCTCAATTTGAATTAGATGCAGTTTGATTCTCAACCCTCTGAACCCCTAACTTGAGATATATCAGTTCTCCATTTAATGCAAGAACAGCATGCTTTCTAACTCTTAACCAGCTGCAGACGATTTTGGATTTTTTTAACTTGAAGCAGAAGACTTCAGAAAAGCTTTGTAAACATGAGACAACTTTTCAGTTCTGCTGTTGTGATATGTGAATAGATTGAAAAAGCATTGAGGCAAAAGGAGGAATTGCTTGTCACATGCAATTTCTCTTTTTGCCACAATGTTTTTTCGAAAGTCGTCTGCTGCAAGGCATAAAAATGGAAGTAGTCCAAATTCAAAGCATTTGCAGACAAGGATTCCAAATTTTTACAAATGTCGGCATTCCCTTTTTTTTAATCAAAAAAAGAAAAAAGAACACAATCATGTGCTAATGGGCAAAATTGTTTTGAAAAGCAATATCTCCTCTTGCAACAAGAAGTTTTAAGGAAGCTGTTGTTGTTTACAAACAAGCAAAATGTCAGTAATTTGTTAACATGCACTATCAGAATTCAGTAACAGACCTATTTTTCATTTGAGAGTTGGCGCCTTTGCAAACATATGTAACTCTTTATAAGCTGCAAATGGTTGTAGATTAGATACCTTCCTGTAAACAATGTGACAAGAAGAAAATCAGCTAAATATTTCAGAATTAAATACTTTAGACATCATCATCTTCTAGTAGACTGAATACATGTACTAAGATGTCTGCAGGAGTTAACCCTTTACCAAATGCCAAATTTTCGACTGTCCCAAATTGAATGAGTTGATAGACAACATTTAAAAATGTGATGAAATTGAAAAATAATCTTTTATTAGGACCAAAGACATTGTGGGAAAAGGAGAAATTGCTTGTTAAGACCAATTCCACCTTTTCCCACAATGTTTTCCAGAGTCATATGCAACAAACTCGTCAAATGTCGTTATCGTTTGGTGATGGGTTAAGACTTTGAATGACACTTCTGTAATCTGATATGGTGTCTGCAGATTGAATGCGTAATTCAGTCTATCGTAATCACCTCTAACAGCTGAAAACTAGGGTGGCAATATGATGTGGCACGATGATGCCATGTGCAAGATCATATTTTCTAATTTCGTTTTCCCAAAGATGGTTTCTTAACCTTTTCCCAAACAATAACGACATTTGACCACTTTGTTACAGACCACTATAGAAAACATTGTGGGAAAAGGAGAAATTGCTTGTGACGAGCAATTTTTCCTTTTCCCACAATGTTTTCTGCCCTATCAAAAGTTTATTTCCAATTCCATCACATTTTGAAATGTCGTCTGCAAACTCTTTCAATTTGGGACAGCCGAAAATGTGTTGTTTGGGAAAGGGTTAATCCACTGTTGATCGATCTAGATGGCTAGCTAAGTCGCTCTGAAAATAATAACTTTATATTCTCAAGATTACAAGAAATATTGCCTCAGAGGAAAAGGATCTTTGATTCATCATAACGTCTCACATACATATTTTGTCTAGAAAACATACTTTTATATTTTATCATGAGGAAAACGAATCGACAAAGAAGCGGTTTTATGGCTTATGATAGATAATGATGGAGAAATGGACCTCTAAACAAGACTCATTGATGAAATGTTTGTCATGACTCCTGGAGTAAAGGTAAATACCTGGCTAATATGTAACATAGCCATTATTATCTGGTACTTAATTAAGGACCTCTGTGGGGTAAAGTGGTTAACTCTTTATCACCTGCAGACTACATTCTTTTACTAGAAACAGACGACTTTTGAAAAGCTTTGTTAACATGTGAAAATCTTTCAGTTCTGCTGTTGTCTCAATTTGCCACACTGTTTCTATTATCACTTCAACAATAATGATAGGTTATGGTAATAGAGTTTTATCAACAAGTATTTAGCGTACATGACTCAATCCTGGGTTGGTAACATATTGAAGTAAATATTGGAGATGACACCTGCTTATCAGCACTTAAGGCTTTTAGCATAGCTAGGTCATAACCTTTTAATTAAAACCAATGCCTTCAAGAAAGTAGAGAATGCTGCTACGCTCTGCCATAGACTATTGTTTCCAAAATATTTAAGATGATGCCGGTCACCAAACTACAAAAGAAATTATTGGGATATGACAAACCAATCATTTGGAGCAATTTCTTTCGCCCAATGATTTCTGCTAATTTGTTTAAATCATAATGCCATTTATCACACACACTATTTGCTGACTCTTAAAACCTAAACAAATTATACCTCATGGAACTCAATCTACTTCAGAAGACTTTAGAAACCACTGTTTCAAAAGAGGACATTGTTTAAGATGAGAAATTTCTCCTTTTATAACACTGGCTTTCGCCCTTTTCAACAATTCTTTACTTATCTTACAATATAACTGTCGTCTGCTGTTCCTTTCAATTTGAACCAGTCACAAAGTCTCATGAGAAGGAAGAAATTAGATCCTTGACAGCAGACGTCTAATAACCGTTTTACTAAACAACTTCAGGAAAAATAGTTGCATAAGTCAAAACTGATACACATGGATAGTACCTTCAACGAAAGTACAATATTGCCAATGTGACATGTCATTGGAAACGTCTCGGAGAGATGATTCCAATGATGTGTTACTTTGCAATATTGCTTCGTTCAATATTGAAATAAGAGGAATTGTTTTTTTGGACTTACGCAAATCTTTAGCGTAAACTGCTTAATAAAACGATAACCTGTATTGTTCAACAACATTCACTGTCTGTTGACCTCCCTGATTAGCATGAATTAAACCCTATACTGAGTAACTAAAAATATCCTCGGAGCCGTCCGTAATGTTCGACCACGTGGTTCGTCCAGTTGCATAATTTGATAAATGCTACTAAGCTTACCTGATGATATATAATGCTCATAGCTCTATTGTTTATCGACTGAGTTCGGAAGACTGTCGAGTATTGAATATAACGCGTCATAATTTTTCATGCATAAAGGGCAACAGACGGTGAATCTTGGTGAACAAAAATATATTCACACCAAGATACAACTCTGTTATACATTGGCTAAGACATACAGACAAAGAGAGTTATAATAATTCCTGGAACTCCCCAAAGAAGATAGCCATAATTGAAAAGTCATCTCATATCAGTGGGTACCATGTAATTTAACCCTTTTCCCTCATAAAATCTACGGTGAACATTCCAAATTGAAAGCAGCAGCGGATTAAATTCAGTGAGTATATAAGTTTTTTTTTTGTTGTTTTTTTCCAAGCGTTTTGGCCAAAAACCACAGTGACAAATTGCCTTCTTTAACGCATTGTCAGATTGGTGTCTAATGTCTTTCATTGAGATGAGTCATTAAGTAAGCGGTTACCTGTTTTTGATTTTCTACAACAAACTTTCTCTTTTTGCATTCATATAGCTTGCAATTGAAAGGGGCCAGAAAACAATGTGTAATAAAAATGTTGCATTCAATCTATTTTTTGTAGTTACTTCACAACGTCTCCCTTCTGTAGGTTCAGTGCAATTAGACTTGTGTTATAATATTTTCAACAGTCATTTCATTATTAAACCTTTTTTTGTATATGGTGTTTAATGCCATATCAACAATTTTTTAGTTAAGAAACAGCTTTCCTGGATCCCCCAATACTAAGCTAGGGTCTAAAGTGACTTGCGAAAGGTCATTCCAACGAAACCAGAGAATTTAGTGGGGCTCAGACCTTAGACCCCGAGTTAAAAAACTGCCAACTCAACCACTGTGTCACGCAGGACCACTCATTAACGCAGCAGATTTTTATGACATATCTCACCACTGATCAATTATGTTCAAGCAAGAAAGCAGTTGGCGGCTGGCCTGTGATCTAACCTGTTGGCTACTCGGAATATCTTTCCTCATCAAAGTTGAACACACATTTAAGGTTTTGGAAAGCTAATGGCACAAAAATCTATTTTTACGAAAAATTACCCATCATTTTAAGGGTAAAACATGCAAATGACCAAACAAAAAATAAATGAAGCTTGGCAAGTTAACAAAGTCAGCGCTTTCCCATCTAAGATCCTCAACACTAAGTATTATACCTACAATGATCCCTTAAGTAAAAGGTAAATTCATTTGAACACAGTGCTTGAATAAGCAGTAGGGAACATTCCTAAACTTACATAGCAAATCGAGGATCAATGCAATACTATAGTAAACAAACATGAAGCACTTACTATAGTAATGCATTGAATACTCGAAATACAGATGGAAACAACAGTTATATATCAAAAAATTTATAGGAGTCACATCTTACACCAAAGTATTGCTTTTATTGAAATTGTAGTAGACAACCAGAGTAAAAAATATGACCAATACTACTATTACGGTAATTCCTTTAATATATACTTTGATTTGACAAACTTCAAGAATTATTTGTAATATTTCTATTTGTTATAAAATATATTCTCAAGTCTAATTTATGCTTGATATAAGTAACTATGAAACCAAAGGTCATATACAATGGTTAGCAAAAATACCTTTATACTATAATTTCAAGTAAGATCAAAGAACCAAAACAA
Organism: Cerastoderma edule; assembly: GCA_947846245.1. NCBI lineage: Eukaryota > Metazoa > Mollusca > Bivalvia > Cardiida > Cardiidae > Cerastoderma > Cerastoderma edule. The sequence goes on from OX401407.1 coordinate 8,329,874, forward strand.
ACATCCAGAACAATATTACCTTGTCACTGAATTCCAACACCTGTGAAAAGCATCCAAACAAGTGGGCCAGCACCACCCAGTTTTATCACAGTACCACCAACTAGTAGTAAAACCATGACAGATTCCCTCAAAACAACAACATTAACCAAAGTAACAGTAACAGAACAGCTAAGACCAGTTCCAATTTTTTCTATCCCTCTCTCCTACCTGTACCTTTCATTAGCAAAGTCATATCATACATAATATTCACCTTTCCCTCCCACCGTGAAATCATAGAGAGTTCTTTATGCTGATTCTATAGAGTGCTCTCAAGCTTGTCTTAACCCCTTTCCAAACGCCAAATTTTCGACTGTCCCAAATTGAAAGATTTTGCAGACAACATTCAAAATGTGATCAAGTTGAAAAATGATCTTCTGATAAGGCAGAAAAAACTTTTCCCACAATGTTTTCCAGAGTCGTCTCCAACAAAGTGATCAAATGACATTATTGTTTGTATATTAGTTAATGCTGATTCTATAGACTGCTCGCAAACTAGTTTTATCCATTACTGTGGACTTGTGGTTAAGGTGTCTGCCTGAATTCTACTTATATCAGATCAAATTGACCTTTTCCGACTGATTGGGTCACATAGTATGTCCTTTTGTCAACGCATTTCGTATTTGATAAAAGAAAATGTTAAATAAAAAGTCAAGTTTTCCTGTAGATTTCCACTTCTGTGGTTTTACGTAATTTTCAAAAGTATTTCAATCATATCAAGGCAGTCTATGCATCTATCCATGCTCGAAGTATCTCATCACCAGTACAGTATTTCACAAGTGTTGTGATGAACACACCAGTTTCCTTTAGTGTGATTTTCAGAATGGTCAAAATTAAAAGTTGAAGTAGACAAAAATCACAATGTAAGCAAAACGCAATTCATTTTGTGACACTTTGTAGAAGCTATTGTGACAAAAAGTCCTAGTAATTCTTGCTTGCACCAGCAATTCCTGCATTTACAACAATTGTTTCTAGAGTCGTCTGCTACCTGTGCTTTAATCCTGCTGGAAATAACATCATGATTATGCAAACAGGCTGGATCCAGGCCAGTCACCAATTTACTTGACAACTGGCCTGGATCTAACCTGTTTGCTACTCTGAGTATCTTTTCTCAACAAAATTAAGCAGATATTTAAGGTTTTTGAAAGCAGATGGCACAAAAGTCCATTTTTATAAAATTACCCAGCATACTAAGGGTTAATCAGGATATATATTAGGGTTCTGTGCAAGATTATAGGAAGTGCTTCACAAACATGAAGCACTTTCTATAGTCATGCACTGAACCCTCGATAGACAAAAAGGTAAAAGATGAAGAATACTTGATGCTGCAAGATGGTAAAATACAAGTAAAAAACCCTCCATAATGAGCCAAGCAGTTTATCAATGGGGGATCAACAAGTTTCTATGATTTCCCCTTCAGAAATATGAGGAATCAAAGCAAACAGAATTAGAACAAGACCACGGGAGCTCTCAAAACTTATATGTTAGAGAAACCAGTTTATTGCTCTTATTCTCCCATTAAACCCTTTCCATCACATGGAAATTTGTGACTAGTCCAAGTGGAAAGCAATAGCAGACGACAATTTCAAGGAATGAGAAATCATTCTTTTGTTGAGAAATTGGAAAGAGGGCTCAGTGACAAGTCAAAAAGTTGCTTATCATTAGTAATTTCTCCGTTAGAAATATTTGTTTTAAGTCCTCAGGTACAGGTATATTCAAGTGTGTATTAATCAAGGAAAGAGTTAAACATATGTTTAAATCACATACCGAACTGATAATTGAAATAAGTGTACGTTTTATGAATATTGAATATCAAAAATACGGGTGCAAAGCCAAAAAGGCTTTTTATACATCTGCATACCATGCGCTCTATATTTCCCCCATAACTTGAAGATGAAAAGATTTTAACTTATTAATACATAAAGGAAAAAAAAAATGCTCCATCAGTAGGCAAACACTGAACATGTGTTACAATGATGTGTTACTTTGCGATATGGCTTAGCCCAATTCTGAAATAAGAGGGACTCTTGTTTTGAACTTGCGCAAATCTTTAGCATAAAATGTTTAATAAAACCGTGCCCTAAATATTAAAAATATTATTATACTGAAGGCAAATTCTCACCTGTCTTCCTCTCCACCCGTGTTCTTCTGCATGCACTCCTTCACCGCCTGCATGCCCTCCCTGAATCGCTGCTGTAGTCTCCGGGCGTAGAGCGATGCCCCGCCCTCGCTCATATACCCAGAACCCATATCATCCATCTTCCCATTGCCCTTTAATATATCGCCATCCGACATATAACCAGTTATATAATCATAGTTTTCGTAATCCGAGCTGTACTCGTCAAACGAGACATTTCCCGAACCACTAGACGTAGCTCGTTTGATCGGTCCAGAATAGAATCTGTTTGCCTCCAAGAGTGATCGATTAATTCCGATTCTATTATTTGGGCTGACACCTGTCATTGAGTAACACTGATTTTGTGATAACGATATAGGCATAGGTTTCCCAGGTGAAGCATACCCGCGCATGTACCCCTGGGCGTAATGCATTGATCGATTAATCGGCTGCATTGGCTGTATGTCCAGTGTCTCGCCAGAGTCCGCAACAAAAGTTGTCTTCTTCTCCGAGAATGTGGTTTCCTTCTGATTCTTTAAATCTTTTTGAGGACTGTTCTTCTCACCTTTGTTGATTTCCGTCGTTATTTCAGTATCGAACGTCGTCTCCTTTTTCTCCCCATGATGGGGCTGGACAATTGCGACATTATTGGCCGTGCGGTTGGTCTGGGAGCCGAGTTTAACCCCGAGTCTTGGTGAGTTGACAGCACTAGAGCTCAATATGACACTGTCTGTAGACGAGCTGCTAGCACTGTGCGAGGTATCGGGAGATTCATCCCCCTTGTTGGAAGAGTTATCTTTCTTTACATGACTCACTGATGGACTGTTTGGCAATGAACTGTTAGAACTGGTTGTTGATGTCGACGCTGATGACGATGATTTAGCTGATGACGGTTGACTATGGTTATTGATGGTTGTCCTTGTCGACGGAGGTGGTTCTGTTTTAGGAAGGGGTGGGGGTTGAGCTGATCTGTTGTGAACAATCGACACATTGGTCTGCGTGTTCCCGTCGGACTTCATCACAGGGGACTGGGGTGTACTGCACGTTGGCTTCACAACGTTCACAGACTGCGATGTTATCATGTAGGAATGGCCAAACTCTTTATGATGACCTCTGACCTCACCGCCCTGCGAGACAGGACCCGCGGTCTGGTTATTCGTCTTTAGGTAATGGCTGTCTCCCACCCTATCCAGTCTGCCGTCGACGTAATCGACCTCTGTATATCGATTCTCCGACGGGTCATTCTGTGCTTTACTTGGACTGTTATTCGATTGTGATTTACTAGACTGCGAGTGTTGTCTTGGAAGACTGTTACCATTGCCTGTGAGAGAACTTCCATTACGATGGGGTGGAACAGGAGGCGCCGGAGACAAACTTTGACCTTGAGATGCATGCTGGGAAGCTGATTTTGCGTACAGGTGCTGGAGTTGCTGTTGCTGCTGTAGCTGCTGTTGTTGTTGAATTTGTTGTTGTTGTAGCATCTGTTGCTGCGAGAGCTGCTTCTGTGCGAGTTGCTGAGAGGATGAGGAATGGGATTTTGACTTTTTGGACAGACTGCTCGTCTGCGAGTTTGAACCATGCATGCCCGCTTGAGGACCATGATCTCTCGAGGATCCACTCATCTTGTCCTCGTTACCTGACTTGGCCAATTTACTGGAAGACTGGGGTTTTGGAATGGAGCGACTGGCAGAGGAAGCGGAGGAGGCCTGACTTGAGCTTGCTGAGTTAGAACCCTGTAATGATGATGGAATCTGCGAGAGAGAGCCCGAAGATTTCTGGGACTTACTGCCGGATTTCGGAATAAAGCTTTCCCCTTTGACCCCCTTCGATGAGATCTGACCGCTGGATAACTGAGTTTTCTGCTGAGCATCTGTCGATTTCTTGGCAGCGGTTTTCTTGCCGTGTGATATGGGAAGGGATGAGGTAGGGGTGGCGGGCAGGGAGCTGCTGTAGGGGGAGGGGGAAGATTGGCGGGACTGAGGCTGACCTATGGTTAACCTTTCACTATTGTCCTGCTTCGAGGAGATCACCCCACCCACTATGGGGCGGGGCTTAGACAGCTTTGGGCTGTCTGGGTCATTGGTACTGGTGGCACTACTGCTGGGCCCAGCGTCAGCCGAACTCGAACTTCTAGCACTCAATGAGGAGGACGTATCACTACGAGAGCTGGTACTTAGTGTGCTGGTACTCGCGCTACCAGTGCTTCCACCTTTCGAAGGTCTATTTAGGGTACCTGCCTTGGGTTTAGCCTTATCCTTTGAGTTGAATAGTTTGAATTTGTCTAACATAGAGTTTTGTTTACTGCCGGGGATGTTAGATTTCTGTAACCCCGAGGTTGGTGTCGATGACTGTGGTGTTTGGTTCTGTGGTTTGTCTGGGGTTGCCGACGAGCTACGTGGCGCAAGTGTACGTCCCCCTGGTGTAGGGATACCGGAGCCGGCCGGTGATGTTGCGCGCTGGGCGGCGGCAAGATCCCCGTTGTGGCTAACTTCTGCACCTGGAAAAGAATAAATTGTAATTTGTATCTATAAGCAAGTCAAGGGGTCTTGCTGAGGGTGAACAACTCATTACCAAACAATAACAACATTTGACCAGTTTGTTGCAGACCACTCTCGATATCATTTTTGGAAACAGAGAAATCTACTGTAAGGCAAACTCTACAATTTCAGATATCATCATATATTGGTAAGCATCTTTACCTAAATGGTTTTTGTGTTACTGTCAGTCTTTCTTTTCAAATTATGAATCAGAAAAGAGAAATTACTTACAGTAAGGCTTTAATGGAATTATGGTAAGTGCTTCATCTTTGTGAAGCACTTACTATAGTCATGCATTGAAACCTCTATATGAAATGTAATACAATGAATAAATTTAAAAAACAAATCATTAATACCTTATTCAGAATACACCAGTATATTACGATTTTAGACCCTTTAGAACACTTGATCACTTTCCTAGAATTACCATTTGCTTTCCATGCTATCCAAATGTCACACGTATAATAAGGGGGGATTACCTTCATAAATGATGCATTACACAGGAGAGATTATTGTGAAACTATGAGTCTTTATATACAGTATCAAATATCTCTCCTCATTCTCGCAATCCATATTGAATAATTTTAACCCATTCCCTTGAATGAGAATGTGCGACTTATTGAATTAAATTCAACAGCAGATGACATATTGAAAGTGTATGGAAAAATATAACATTTCCTTTGAAAACTTAAGTCTAAATTATTGTGACAAAAGAAGCAATTTTTCATCATGAGTTTTTTTCACTTATGTCAAAGTTGCTTCATGTCAAATGGAGTCACTAATAATTGAGTGTTGATTAAAACTCCTTATCATATTCAGCTGACAAATAAGGCTGGTAATGAAAATTTAATCTGATTAAATAAGAAGTTGAAATTATTATGTTTAAAGGAAAATGTTGACTTTGTCATTTTTGTAAACTTTTCATTTTTTCAGGAAGAAGATGCTTTATATGGATAAGAAGCCTTGGCATTGAAACAATGCTATGATTGATGAGGACAGAAAGAGACAAATCGATACTAGCTGAATACTGACATTTGTGAATTAACTGAAATACAGTTGAAAGTTGTATTAAATATATAACAACCATTAACTAACAACATGTATACATATGCATGAGGCTGTTTTTCCCAGACTATGTGCTATTATAAACTACACTTGCTATTCTACATTACAAATGGGGATGAGTCATTGTTGCAGACAAACACTGGAATAAATTATTGACAACTCAACTATTTTATGGCTTCATCAGTGTTATTCCTGTGTAAAATCTCCTTTTCCTTTTGTATCAGAACTACCATTTTCCTTACCATGGTCAAGGGTGGCGCAAAATCAATTGTCCATATTGACCAGCTTGTCCAAAATTTTTAACAGTCCATTATATTAATTGCAATTTACTACATAACAAACATCCGGACAAGTGCAGAAAAATACTAGACAATTGTTGACAAGTATATCAAAATCAGATTTCGCCACCCCCGATGATTTCAGTGATAGGAATACTTAATAGATTGACAAAGACTCTTTTTCATTAACTTGCCAGATCCTAATGACAATTATAAATTGGACGAAAATTAAATGGAAAAGGTCCTCCCTTTCTAGAAAAATTATCGAATTTGCTTGCAGTAATATGCAATACCAAGAAATTTGTTGCTAAAGAGCAACATGTCAATTGTCAATATCTTTCAAAGTGCAAAAAAAAGCAATTCATTTTCTAAATGCAATGTATTTAACAAGTTTCTGGATGTTTCTATAGCATTTAAAGAAAGAGATGTTTGATGCTTTGATAAAGGGAGGAAATCGCATATAAAACAGTTTAGAACCACCAAGTTTACTTCCCTTTAAAGAAACTGTTCAATGTAAAGGCATATAACCTGTACTTCGTTTATTTTAACATTGTCATGGTTATCCCCCTTTTAAATCATGCCGCCCCTTTCCTGCTCAAACAGTAACCATCAGGCTTTAAACTTGTGATAATTGAAATGGTTAACATTAAAAAAATTCAATATACAAAAAGTGAACCTTTCTTTGTGTCATTAATTCAAAAGAATTGTGACAATAAGAAATAGAGAATAGATGGTTGGTGTCGTGAATCGGAAATGTTATCGGGCAAGGCTTAGGAATATTATCCGGTGAGCCGAAGGCGAAACGGATAATATTCCGATGCCGAGCCCGATAACTTTTCCTATTCAAAGACACCAATCATCTATTCTATTTATCCTTTTACCTTTATTTATACTTTTAGAAAACAATATGAAAATGAAACACGTGAAAAAAAAAAGCAGAGAATGATGTAAAAATGACGTCATGTGTCTTGGAGGTGTTCTTATGACGTCATGATTTGTCACGTGGATGTGTTATATGGTTAGTGCCGGATATCACAAATGTTATACGGCACCTAGTTATCGGTCCCAAAGTGGCACTATTGACAGGATAAAAGCCGGTATTTCATACCTAATTATTATCTACTGCTGCTAAAAAACAACTTGATTTTCATACTAATACTGCTTCTTAACAGTTTATTTTTGAGGAGGGCAGTAGTCGTGGGGTAGAGTGTTGGTCTCGGGACACAATCAAAGGTTTTAGTTTCGATTTCCTATGAGTAGCCAGACCTGCCTTGCAAGTACCTTTCATTAATCCTCATTCAGCACAAGAACTATTTATGCATCCAGGAAGCAGAATCCAGAGTGATTTAGCTAAGTTGTAAGAAATTGTTTCACACTCAATGTAAAGTAAATAAGATTGAACTAAAAACTTTATCAGTTTGTCATAATTCCTACACAATTCTTCTTCAGAAGGGTAAAAAGAGTAAATATATAAAGAAAATGTATTAATAGACAGACTTACCTATGTTTGTTTGCGGGTTGTTATTATTCTGCTGGTTAAGCTGCTTGACCTTTGACCCCTGACCTTGAGGTTTACTACGACCTTGACCTGTCTCCTTCGATGAAGGGTGGGAGATGGTCGGACATTTACTCGCCTGCTGCTTGTTGTAGGCTGGAAGTCTGAAAGGAACCACCACAAACGTGATAAACCCACAATAAACCCACGACCTTCACCCGTCGACCCAAATACAGAATTATTGGGAAGTTCAATATAGAAGGTTTCAACCAAATGTTAAATTTTTGACTGTCCCAAAGAGTTTGCAGACAACAATTCAAAATGTGATGGAATTGAAAAACCATTGAAAAACAATCCTGATAAGGCAGAAAGCATTAGGGGAGAAGGAGAAATTGCTCGCTAAGAGCAATTTCTCCTTTCCCCACAATGTTTTTTAGAGTTGACTGCAACAAACTGGTCAAATGTCATTATGGTTTGATAATGGGTTAAGCAAATAGCATTTGTGAGAAAAAATCTTATGTGGGTTATCCAATTGGAAAACATTTTCACCTAGTACGACAATTTGGGGGAAAAATGTCAAAAAGAACATTTAGACAAAATACTGTAATTGCTCTCAAATAACAATTTTTTCATCATAACCCATCCCCCATTATAAAAATTTGCAACTGTTCAAATTGAAACCAAGCAGATGACAAAATATTAAAATATATACATTATTTAGGACAGAAACGAATGTGACAAGATAATGAAATACTCATAAGGAGAAATATATCATTTAGTGGTTATGGTGATTTTTAAACTCTTTTGGAGCAGACACAGTAAAGTAAGTTATAATGGAGAATGGGATGAAGACACCTAAATGTGAATTATATTGTCTATATAAGGAGCACTGGGTTGAAATAAATGCCCATCAACAAAAATGTAAAATATTAACAAAGTAGATGGGAAATAAAGTTCCAATCCCCCATCATAACTATGTAGCAAGCCCAAATAAGAACAAAATGCAAACCCCAGCATAATGATATTACAAAATATTGTTTTCATGTAAAATTGAAAAGAAAAGGATTTAGGGAAAATAAGACCTTTTAAAAGAAAAAGTGAAAAACAAAACTCTGTATTATATCAAATTGTTCACAAATCATTCATGATTAATGAGACTAAGTGCTTCATAGATAAACTTTGATCTATTCTGATTAAGTACAGGATAAGCTGTTCAGTTGCCAATCAAATCAATTACACTCTAGACTAATCAATGTAATCAATAAACAAATACATGTTAAACCACTCAACAGCCATTCAATCTCAGACTATTAAAAAACCAACTGTTTAATCAACCCTTAAACCTAATTTAAACAATACGGTAATCAAAAAATCAATAAAAGCCATTGAGTAATATCCTTACAACCTTGGGATATATCATCTGAAAGTGGTCTGTGTTTCTTAACCCTTTACCAAATGCAAAAATTTCGACTGTCCCAAATTGAAAAAGTTTGCAGACTACGTTTCAAAATGTGATGAAAGTGAAACATAATCTTCTGAAAGGGCAGAAAACATTGGGGGAAAAGGAGAAATTGCTTGTTATGAGCAATTTCTCCTTTTTCCAAAATGTTTTCTAAAGGCGTCTGTAGCAAACTGGTCAAAATGCGGTTATTGTTTGGGTAATGGGTTAACCCTAGGAATACAGGGTAATTTGCGAAAAATACAATTTGTTTGTCTGCTTTCCAAAACCTTTAAATATCTGCTTAATTTTGATGAGGAAAGATACTCAGAGTGGCAAACAGGTTAGATCGCAGGCAAGCCGCCAATTAACTCGGCAGCTGGCCTGGATCTTACCTGTTTGCAGAAGCTTTAAGGCGGTTCCAGCACTATAAGGGTTAATGCTCCCCCTAATCATTTTTGTGATGGGTCCAAATAGCTTGCATTAATGAACAACAATTAATTTAATGGTATTTAATGGTTGATGATATTTTTTATTTGAAATATAACAGGAAACATAGCCTTAGTTACAGCATTTGCTCCTTTAATAAATGCATTAACCAACGTTTGTCACAAAATTATTGTAAGAAGACTATGTTTTTATTTATAGAAATTCCTTTAACCAAACTATTGAAAGCTGTTTATGGTGACCTTTTTGGACTTTTATGATAGTTTTCTTTTTATTGAAATGTATAATTGATTAATCCGTTATTTTGTAATACCTCATTTTGCAGCACTGACTGAAACATGACTATAGAAACCATTGTGACAACAGGATAGGTGATTTTCACAATGCTCTCTGCCTAATAAGATGAAAATTGTTGGGTTCTTTATATATGCTATTTTTGTTTTCATTCATTCTTTTATTTCAATTTGGACAACCCACAAATCCCATAATCACAGGCCCAGATCCAGCTAAGGCAAAAATGTTATGAAAGTTGTGTAAGAGTATTGACATCCATTAACCTGTTCCCTCGTGATGTAGATTTGTAACTGGTCCAATATGAAAGCAGCAGCAGACAAAATACTTTTTTTGTTAAACTGCATTTTTTTCAAAAGCAATTGAATTGAGACAAAAAGAGATATAACTCATTAAAAGCAATATTTCAATTTGTCACATTGGTTCAATATAACTTTTGACCAAATTACACTTCAAAATATCCTCTGAAAACTATTAAGTCTCAAATAGCATCCATCAAAAAATCTTTTGGTTTCATTTCATAATGATAATAGTTACTTGCAGAAACATGTATACAGAACTTTTGTTTTTATTTCTATTTCTAGATATGAAGAGTAATAACAAACAGAAACATTCAGATCTCTTTTTTTCTATACTTCCTTATATGAACTTTACATACAACCTCAATACAGGGAAAAAATCAATGCAAAATAAGCCTTATTTACGGACTTAATTACAGATCATTGTTTGCCAGCTTATGTATTTAATTGGGCGGAAAAAAATAAATCTTATTCCTTTATTAGCCGACGGTCTGTCTCACGAAAACTGAGACAAAGGATTGTTTAAAGCAGTTATGTCATATATGTGTGTTATTTAATGCATCTAAACCAGATGACTTAGGAAACTATCATGACCAAAGGAGAAATTGCTTGATACAAGCAATTTCTTCTTTTTGTAATGATGGTTTCTAAACAATATCATACACCATATGTCACTCAGTCAACCTTTTTTATAGTTCACTGTTGCTATAAAACTGGAGTTGTCACAATTCCTATCGAATGAAATGGTTAGGCCATTTTTTCCATACGTTAGAATCTTTGTCTGCTCTTGGTTTCATTTTTGACATGTCACAAAACTTGATACATGTATTTCCATAAAATGGATTGCTCAAAGAAAGCACAACACCAAACACATGTATTGATCTGCCGAACAATTCATTTCATTAGTGGCCAGCCGCGTTCAGTATGCGCCGATAGAGACGCGAGTGATTGGTCAATTTATATCGGACACCGATTCGGCCATTTCCTAATTTTATCAAACATGATGTAGTATGCCTTCATTCAAACCCTTTTACAGAAGGTCATAAACTTACTGCAGAGTGCATGTTTGACACATTCACTCATGGAATTTTGGACTACAGTCAAGCTTGTTTAAAGAGGCCAGCCTATGGAACTGAGACAAATGGCTGTTTAAGACAGGTTGGCTGTTTAACACAAATTAATGTACACTATAGATCCAACAACAAAACTTTCTTTAGTGGTTGTTTAAGGCAATTTGGCTGCTTCAAAGGATGGTTGCTTAACACAAGTTAGACTGTACTTCACAATGAAAGGAACAGCAGACCACATTATTTAAGATCCAAATTTTCAGTCTGATGTTTGTTTAAATCATTTTGACGAATAAAGTAAATGATCAAATCAAGCAATGTCTAATGTGACCACAATGCTTTGTTCAATCGTCCAATTCAGACAAATGACACAGCATCAGGAAAACCAGAAAACACCTTGCATGCCATTTTAAGGTCACATTGGTATCTTTGGTCATCAGCTTAAACATGTTAATGAGGACATTATTTATGAAACATGCTTACTCATTTTAAATCACAACAAGCAATTTCTGTCTTTGTCTCTATAGTTTCATACCAATATTACAGGACATATTTTTCATCCACTTTATATTGTCGTCTGCTATTGCTTTCAATTTGGAACAGTCAAAACCTCCCAGTGAGTCATTGGGGAACAAGGTATCAATGTATACTTAAAACATTTTTGTTTGAACCATTTTATAATCAACAGCAGTAAACAAATAAAGTTTTGTCTGCATTCACTAAAGCAGACAAATTGAAAGTAACAGGGAACCAGTTGTAACTATTTCTTACAAACCATTATTGAACAGAGGGAACCAGCTCTGAGCATTGACAGGCTCGATGACAAGATGCTAATTTTCTTAAATTTGCCAGGAAACCCCCAAATTAATGGGTCTGGCATCTTTTATCCTCTGTTATTACTGGGATCAGCATTGGCAGGCATTAGAAGGTCTTTTCTGTAGCAGGATGTTGGCTTTGCATTCTGAAGCTATTGACTTTTGCTTCAGCAGCTGCTGACTTTTGCTTCAGCAGCAGCCAATGACTTTTGCTTCAGCAGCAGCCATTGACTTTTGCTTTAGCAGCAGCCATTGACCTTTGCTTCAGCAGCCATTTTACTTTTGCTTCAGCAGCAGCCATTGACCTTTGCTTCAGCAGCTGACATTGACCTTTGCTTCAGAAGCCATTGACTTTACTTTTGTTTCAGCAGCAGCCATTGACTTTTGCTTCAGCAGCCATTGACTTTTGCTTCAGCAGCAGCCATTGACTTTTGCTTCAGCAGCCATTTTACTTTTGCTTCAGCAGCAGCCATTGACCTTTGCTTCAGCAGCAGCCATTGACCTTTGCTTCAGAAGCTGACATTGACCTTTGCTTCAGAAGCTGACATTGACCTTTGCTTCAGAAGCTGACATTGACCTTTGCTTCAGAAGCTGACATTGACCTTTGCTTCAGAAGCCATTGACTTTTGCTTCAGCAGCCATTTTACTTTTGCTTCAGCAGCAGCCATTGACCTTTGCTTCAGCAGCAGCCATTGACCTTTGCTTCAGAAGCTGACATTGACCTTTGCTTCAGCAGCTGACATTGACCTTTGCTTCAGAAGCTGACATTGACCTTTGCTTCAGAAGCCATTGACTTTTGCTTCAGCAGCCATTTTACTTTTGCTTCAGCAGCAGCCATTGACCTTTGCTTCAGCAGCAGCCATTGACCTTTGCTTCAGAAGCTGACATTGACCTTTGCTTCAGAAGCAGCCATTGACCTTTGCTTCAGAAGCCATTGACTTTACTTTTGTTTCAGCAGCAGTCATTGACTTATGACTACATGTACTGTCATTTTTGACTTTGATGGAAAATTCAGTAATTTTGTGTTGTTATATCTACATGTCGCAACCCTTCTAACCACATCTTAAACAGTTACATCAGATTGCCAATCAAGAAGCAATTGTAACAAAAGATCAACATGTTTGAATCAAGCAACTTTTTCCCCATTTGAGAATTTGTTGCCGGCCCAAATTGAAGGAAGCAACAGATAGAGAAAAATCATTATACATAAAAAAAGTTTGATCATCATAAGACATGAGTAAAAACATTGTGACAAAAGGATTATGAATAGGTCTTCAAAGAGCTATTTGTCCTTTTGTCAAAGTTGTTTATAAAGTTTCTGCAAGATGTGTAGTAAAGTGAGGTTTTCTTGCAGAAGGCTGTAAGAAAATTCAACTAAACAGCAAGCACGATGTATAGACAGGCATCAATGCAAGACCGGTAATTTTCGTAAATTACCAGAAATCCCAGATTAATAGGTCTGGCAACGCCGTCACTTGGTTTCATAATTCCTTTTGGCGTGTGGGGTTGTACTGTTAACCCGTTACCAAACAATAACAACATTAAACCAGTTTGTTGCAGACTATTGAAAAAATTGTGGGAAATACGTGCAATTTCTCCTTTGCCCAAAATGTTTTCTGCCCTATCAGAAGAACATTTATTTTGAATTTCAGCACATTTTGAAATGTCATCTGCGAACTCTTTCAATATGGGACAGTCGGAAATTAGGCGTGTGAGGATATACTGTTAAGATGCATCTTAGGCAGATATTAGATGTTGGGGATATGTAAATTACCAGGAATATCCTTTATAAGACAATAATACAATAATACAGGGTTGTGCAAAATTTGTTTCTATAAGAGAGCATCACCTTGTGCATACTTGACAAAATTTCAAGAAAATGTTCAAAAATTTAGTTTTGATTAAAGCAATTTTGCAGCATTTGGCATAGATTAAGGGTAAACAAAGTAATTCTTAAATTGTCTCGACAATCAAAATGTACTGTATCCTTTTTGTGAAAAAAAACGTTTATTTGGTTTGCCATGGTGATATGAAAAATTAAAAATACAGGTAGGTATGCTTTTCATGTTTGTCGAACAATTAATATTGCGTTGGTCCAAAAAAGGTAACACTAGATGTAAATTTTCATATGGGGTAATCTAATCTCTGATTCATTAATGGATTGCCAAATCTTCTACCCAGGGGCCTCCGTGGCCTAGTGGTTAGAGTACAGAACTTGAAATCACATGGCCCCTCTTCGTGTGGGTTCAAATCCTGAGAGGGATATGGATTTTCATGAGAGGCAGTCTCCAAAGTCTCCATTCACAATGAACAAACTGCCACAACGTCACAGAAGAATTGATTATGCAATGTTAAACCCAATTGTCATCAATGCAGTGGAATATAGGAATATGTCTGGCTGTGAGGGCTTGATTATGGCACAGTTGGAACTGCCATGTCGCATTCATTTGTCTACATATAGCCTGCAGTGATGACAATTCTGTCATTTATTCCAGAGAAATCATCTATTCCAATCAATTATTCATAGGACCAGATAAGAGCTGCATTTCTATGGCTTCTTTCAACACTTCTTTTCTAGATCCTATGTTGTGGGTACTTGTTGGAATTGTCTTGATGAGGCGATTCTAACAAGTACCCACAATATAGAATTTATTAAATAACTCAAAAATACTGCACTGAAAAGACATTGGTAATCCCTTTTTTTGTGTTCTCCAGATTCTTAATGCATTATAGTCAACCCAGAGCATTGCATGACTCTCTACTAAAAGGTTTCACACTATCACATTCTGCAATACAAGGAGGTGTAAGAATGTAGAGCTTATTCGCTTGAAATATAACCTTGATAAACATCATATAACTTAAACAATATTTATGCAATTTCTGCTTTTGGAAGGTCATTTAAAAAGGCAACCATCAGAGGAGCCTTTTGTAAAAACACTGAAGCCCAATGACAGGGGATTAATGGACTGATATGAAATTCATATATAATATATTATATAAATCAATACAGTTAAACTTGTGTTAAGAGGCCAGACTATGGGACAGATTAAATTGGCTGTTTAACACAAGTTGGCTGCTTAACACAAATTGATTTACACTACAAATCTAACAATGGGACTTTCTGTAGTGGTTATTTAGGGCAGGTTGGCTGCTTAAAAGGGTGGCTGCTTAACACAAGTTAGACTGTATATATCATTAATACTATCACCTCACCACATACTGACTTTACACTTTGAATGCCACAAAACAACTTTCACGCTGACTCTAGCTGCACACACCCCCCAAAAACAATTCTCATGGAGCATGCCACCATAGTCTTTACAGTCTATACCAAGACATGTACACTTAACCCTTTCCCAAACAAAATTTTTTCGACTGTCCCAATTTGAAAGAGTTTGCAGAAAACATTTCAAAATGTGATGAAATTGGAAAATAATCTTCTGATAGGCCAGAAAACATTGTGGAAAAAGGAAAAATTGCTCGTCACGAGCAATATCTCCTTTTCCAACAATGTTTTCTAAAGCCGTCTGCAACAAAGTGGTCAAATTAATGTTGTTATTTATTGAGAAAAGGTTAATAGGACCTTCTATGCAAACTAACCTGTTAAGCTGCTCTATGGAACCGTACATAAAGGACCATGACATTATAACAGCAAAAGATTTTGTAGAAGTCTAGACAAATAAAAGACATTATCCATGAATAATTGTATAATTCTCTCATAACTGTAATGGCATTGCAGCCTTGAGAATTATACACGAATAAGGGCCATTTTCTTCATTTGCAAGTCTGTACATCAGGGTGGCACTTTTACTATTCGATGTAGGGAAAGTAATTGTGTAAGTCAAAACTTAACAACATGAATAGGATCCTCAATAATAGTACAATATTATCATGGGACACATCATTGGAGCGTGTTGGAGAGACCATTCCAATGATGTGTTACTTTGCTATATTGCTTATCTAAACATTGAAATAAGAGTGAAGTTTGTTTAGAACTTTAGCACAAATTTCAAGAATAGAATGTTTACTAAATTACACAGATAAGTATTTCAAGAAAATTGTTTTTCATTATTGTTGTTATTGTTTTGTTTTTTGTTATTTTTGTAACATAAACAGGGTTTACTGTTGATAAGCCAGATATCCCTTTGTAACTTTAATCTAAATGAGCATATCATCCTTTTGTCACATTGGTTTCTACCTACTATCTAATCAACTGCAATGTATATATCTAATATTTCTTGGTGTTCTTTTGTTATCTGCTGATGCTCTCCCTTTCCACAAGTAGCACAATTTGGCCAAAAAAGTTGATTAGTCTTTTCATGAGACCACATCAATAATATTTTTACATTTCTTTTCACTAGAGTTGAAAAAATCTCTTTTTATCACAATGCTTCCCCATCTTGTATCAAATATCTGGGTAAATAGGGCGACAGTGGTACAGTGGTAGAGCGTCGGGCTACTGTACCGAGGGTCCCGGGTTCGAATCCCCGTTAGGCGAGGTGAGAATTGCCGGGGCTAGCCCTCAAACCGGTGCGATTACTGGTGTATTCTCCAGGAAGCAGTCATCGAGAGTGACTCGATGGGCTATAAAGCCTCCTTCACAATCGATGTAAAACAAATTGGAAAACAAACAAACAAACAAATCTGCCCCTGTAAAACCTTCAGTCTAAGAAAAGTCTAATGCTCTTCAATAAAAAAGTCACCATGTATTCACCCTTACACCTTTCCTAATAATCAAAAAGCATTGCCATGGTAACATAAACATATATGTTGTTTCAAAGGCGTCTAGAATTTACGACTTTTGAAGAAGCCTTTCTAATTATGTTAAACAAGAAATCCAAGAGAACTTTAGAACAAAAGAATAATTTCCTCAATATGATTATTTCACCTTTAATTCTATAGAACAAACAATTCTATAGGCACCTTTTATTGGGAATCAATGTGAAGAAATTGCAAGATAGCGAAGTGGGCGACAGTGGTGCAGTGGTAGAGCGTCGGCCTCCCCGTTAGGCGAGGTGAGAATTGCCGGGGCTAACCCACACAGGTGTACTGGTGCAGTATCCAGGAAACAGTCATCAAGAGTAAATTTAATAAGCTTCAAGCTTCCGTCACAATCGATGTAAAATAAATAGGTTTAAACTAACATAGCGAAGAACTTAGTCAATACATTGTCCTACGTTTATGGGTTTTACATCACATCAACATTATTTCAGTTATGTAGCTATGCCCGACCCTTAATGATGGAGGAAGACCCCATACTCAACTGCCCACAAGGGTTTGTCAAGGTGGGTAGAACCATCCGGCATTCCGTAAGTCAGTCAGGAGACTGTCTCTCATGAAAATCCATATCCCTCTCAGGATTTGAACCCACGCGGAGAGGGGGCCATGTGATTTCAAGTTCTGTACTCTAACCACTAGGACACGGAGGCCCCCATTTTTGTACTTTACCTATTTAATTTAAGAAATGGCTTTTAGTTTTTTAATTGAAGAATATGTCTGTCAAAAGGAAAAAAAAAGTACTACTAGAGGGATTTCTACAAGATTAACTTATTCTACAATGACCTTTTAAATGCAAACAACTTACAGGTTTCACTCAAATCACAAAAAGCTTAAATTTTGTACATGGTTTAAAGGCCCATTAAAGGAGATTAATGCTATATCAAACTATATTATTAGGTAAACTTTTGGACAAATTCAAATAGTTATCACCAGAAAACACCCTCAGCACAACTTAAATGTGAAAGTAAACCAGAAAAAAACCAGATTAGCAAGTTTTATGATTCAGATTTCCTGATTCTTCACCTCTGACCTTGACAGTTGATACACACATTTTTGAACCGACCAATCAGAATTTGTTATTTTGAATATGTAAACAAACAGGTTGTTGATAAACATGATTATATTGGAGACAACTATATTTCAAGCACAAAATAACTTATTTTAAATGAGTCTCATTAATAGGGTCTCAATGCATTCCTAAACTAATTCTCATGACTTTTATGAACATAATAAAAGAACTCCATATATTTTTTCAGTGATTTATTTGTACTCCTCTCCTTTGATGTGCCTTTAACTTAGCTTGTAAACTTTTTTGTCGTCGGTCATAAACTTTAACAAATATGGCATGACCACTCCAGGGCCCAATTCTGAAGAAAGAGATGGAGTCATGGGTCAATGGCCTGAGAAATCAGAGAATCATCATGTGTACTGGTTTTCCTTTCAAATTCCAAGGTCACGATGTTGCTTGTTTTCTGTCTTAGTTTGGACGATCAAATAGTTTGATGTTTTGTATAACAGTGCAAAATAAATCAATCTCAAGAGACTTTCTCTGCAACAGTCTGCTTTTCATCTATACAATTCAACTTCTATGGAGTTTTGCACAACTTAATGCAATTGTGTATGCTTAGCTCTTCACAGCTACTTAAGAAGCCAAATACCCTCATGTGGGATTTTGTGGATTGTCAAGAGGGAAACAAAGCAGACAAGAATTGTTTCCCGCAAACTTGAAAAAAAAACACATTTAGCATGTTGATCAATAAGGATTTGTAAAAATAAAAAAAAAACATCCCCATCAGGTAGTATACCAGTTGATAAGGTTGTTCGATAACTTTAATCCCGACCTTGCTAACAAAAAAAAAAAAGAGAAATCAACTACTTTATTTCAGATCTTGACAACAAAAAGGTAACAATAATGAAATGATAGACATCCTCTTTTCTCCATAATACCACAAAACCTTCAAAAGTGGCCTGTTTTTGACTATAAATTAAACTCTTAAACTATATATGGTGGTTTTTCTTTAAATGAAACATTTTTTCCTCACCACGCAAACTTTTTTTCATTTAACCAAAATAAAACAATGATTTGAAGAATATTTTTTGCAATTAATTGAAAATTAAAGAAAGAAATGTTTTTTTTGGAAGAATAAAAGTAATTGGTGGAAATATATGATCACTTTCTCCTTTTCAAACATTTTTGAAAGTCATCTGCACCCAAATCTAATTTCACACAATTTTCAGTAAAGAGTTTACTACTTTGTGTCCTCAATGGGCACTTCCCGCTAGGAAGATCATAAGAGCCCTTCAGAAACTCAATTCTGGAACAATAATTATCAGCTTTTCTTCTTCCAAGAAAGTTCCTGGAAATCTATCCATTTATTTATCCCATAAGTTTTCCTCTTTTCTATCCTTGTCTCGTAAATCAAAGATGACCTACATATATAAAGATAAAAGACATGTCTTTTCAAAAACATGTGTAATTTCATTTTCTATATAAACCGCTTTAACCCATTACCAAACAATAACGACATGATATGAACCATTTTTTCTCTATTTCTATAATCTAAATGTACCATCTGTTCATCCTTTTGATTAAGATTGAATTTACTTATTTTACAATGATTGTGACGGAAGCTTGTAGCTTATCAAATTTTCTCTTGATGGCTGCTTCCAGGATACTAAACCAGTACTAACACAGATTTGAGGGCTCATCCCAGCACTTTTCACCTCACCTTATAGGGAGCAAACACGGAACCCCCGATAAGACGCTGACGCTCTACCTCTACACCATTGTCTTCCTTTGATTTCTTGACTCATAACTGAATCAAAGCATAGGCTGTCAATAACAATAATTTAGTCATATTTTTTTTGTTATGTGGTAGAAACCATTAAGAGCAATATATCATTTTTTGTCACAGTGTTTTCAAAAAACCTTTGCAACAGAATTGCTGAAGTGAGGCATTATGTTGTGGAGTACGGGGTTAATCAATACGTTTGACAGGTGACCTTAATTGACTGTACTAATTGGCCTTCATCATCATGATAATTAGAAAAGGTATCATCATTGCCTCGAGGATATTGACAGCAGTGACCTGTCAATCATTGTTTAGGCCTTCCCATTTCTTACAAAAGGTGATTCAAATATCTAGACTACAATGGATGGAACGAAGATACTGAAATAGGAACAGATATCAGAGAGCATTGCAAAAATTATTTAGTCATCCTATTTTTGATGTCAATCATGTTGGTAGAGTCTTCCTTGACTAGATGATTCTAAATTTGTGTTTGTTTGATTTGTTTTACATCTATTGTGGAGGAGGCTTAATAAAGCCCATCGAGTCACTCATATGAGACAGAGTAATCATAATTTAGTTTAATGTTACAAAGAAGCTGAAACAAAATCACTATAGCCTACCAGTGTAATAAGCTCAAATCAAACCCAGAGAACTTGAAAATTTGCATTGAGTAAACCAACAATGTACAGCAAAGTGAACTTTCCTCAAATCCATCAATGTGTCAAAACAGTATGAACAATCTTTTGTCTTGAGTTAATATTGCAAAGACTTCAAATAACCAACACTTTTTTAACCCTTTACAAAATGACAAATTCTTTACTGTCCTAAATTGAAAGAGTTTGTAGAGGCCATTTCAAAATGAGATGAAATTGAAAAATAGTCTTCTGATAGGACACCAAACATTGTGGGGAAAGGAGAAATTGCTCATTTAGAGCAATTTCTCCTTTTCTCACAATGTTTTCCAGAGTCATCTGCAACAAAGTGGTCATATGTCGTTATTGTTTGGTAATGGGTTAATCTTGTGTTGGTGCCTTATACTGTACATGCTTATTGAGAGTTCAGTGCAAGACTAAGGTTACAGTTTCATGTTTGCGAAGGACTTACTACAGTTTTGTGTTGAACCTTCACTATGATCTGTTAATTGTATGGTGTTTAAATCAATATCAACCACTTTTCAGTTATGTTACAGCTTTATTTGATTCACCAGTACTAGGCTAGGGCTTTGAAATGACTTGCCAAACGTCAGTCCCACGAAAGTGGAGATGTCAGGTCACTCCCAAGAAACCAAACGTGTCCATTGGGGCTCAAACTCTGGGTTCCCCGAGTTCTAAGTCTGCCACATTAACCACTCGGCCACACAGGACCCTTCCTCCATATGAAGGAATGGGTTACAATGCAATTGTCAAAGTTGAGACAGTGTAATTATCATAGGCTGATAGATGGATGGATACTACCTTAACCTTTAATGTATAATTTGTAGAAGGCCTCATTAGAACAAATCCAGTGACATAACTATCTCAAAGAAAATTCCTGATTGTTGATTAACCTATAATGGGGTTGAGAGGAGAACATTCTTCTTTTATCATAATGTATCCAAATCCAGTAAAATGTAAAAGAGTTTGAAATCTTTCATTTTAGGAAAAAGGAAACATTTCTGAATATGATTTGTTCCCAAGGTAAAAACAGTTTTATGAGTTTATTATAGATATAAGGCTTTGTTGCAAATTCTAAAATAAAATCAATGTTCCTATTTGGAGAAAAGAAACCAATATCATAATACAAAAAAAAAAGGTCTTTGTTACTGATTTCAAGGTAGACACTAAACTCCTTAACATAACAGGTACATGAATTATGTGCATACAAACTGGTACTCTAAGGTGCCTGTTCACTGAAAAGAACTTTCAAGATTAAATGTTGTTGAAACAATACAGTTTTTGTGTCATTGTTTGGTATACGATTTAAAGTAGCTATTGAAAGCATAATTAATTCAGGAAGCATCAATTCATCAAAGTATGTTCAGTCTAGGTGCGATAGATCTTAAAGCAATGTCACGCTTTTGGACTGAAATATATTCTAATTCACTGTATGCACACATTAAAGAATTAAAAACAATCTAATTTTTGCTTACTGACTGTTCTTCAGTGCCTATCATGTAACAGTTCAGTCGTTCAGTAGTTTTAAAGAAATTCATTATTAATTCCAAATTTCCTCACATCTGTGAACAAGAACCTTTAAAGACATCTGCATCAAATGTTTCAAATGACATAGATGTACATTATATCATAGGATACCTTTAAACAATTAATCAACCTCCTCATTGATATCTACCAAAACTCGTAAGAAAATGGTCAATTGAATTTGTAATATTTTAAAAATAACATCAACGTTTTAAAAAGTAGAAGATTGTGACAAAGGCAGAAGTTACTTGCTTCAAGTCTCTTTTTGTATAGTCACAAAGGAGTCTTAGGCCAACTCTAGTTATCTTAAAGCTAAACCATCGGTTATAAATAATTTCATTATCAGTTATTCCTTTAATGTTACCTGAAAAGGTGTAACAAGAACAAGTCAAAAATATATTTACCTTTTAGACATGGTTTCGTTTTAATCTCTCAAAAAATAAATCCAACCAAACAAACAAAAAGAAATCCCTCTAAAAATCAACCACACTTTTAAAATAAATTCAACATGATTCAAACCGTTGACCTTTCACCTCCAATATTTTCAATCACAAATACACATGTGGTTAACCATTTCCCACCCAAAAAAGGGGGGTAGAGTGTACTTCGGAAATGAATTGGGGCTCTGCACTTTGTGACTAATCTATTACTGTTGAAACCCTAAGGGCTTAAGTATGATAACCTTTCAACATGAACTTTACATGATGCATAAAAAAAAACAAGATAGTGTGTGTACTTTACTAGGATTATCCCCTTACATCATGTACATCATGGGTATATACATAATACTTCCTGGATAAAAAGAAAATGTTAAAGTACTCCAGAAACCATTGTGATTAAATGGAGAAATTGCTCCTTAATAAGCAAATTCTTCATTTAATCACAATGGTTTTCAACCATCTTCATTGACATTTATCATTTATTGACATTAACAGTTGTCATGTGCTGATTGACAAAAATTATATATGATGAGATAACAGATTAACAGTTTCTCCACATTTTCATGATGAGCAATTTCTCCATTTAATCTCAATTTTTTTGTATCTCTTTCTTTAATTGAAAGTCTTTTATTACCATTCATAAATGTCGTCTGCTGATGCTTTCTATTTCAACCAATCACAAAAATTGTACATGATAAGATAACGGTTTAACAATTTCTCCATATTTTTATAAATTTTGGATCAAAAGGTTTAAGAAACCGAAGCGTCAAAGGGAAATAGTACTCATTAATAGTAATTTCTCCATTTCTTAACATTTTGTACATAGAATTGAAACAAAACTATCACTTCCAATAAATCAGAATTATCATCTGCCGATACTTTTAATCTCATGTGCACAATCTATAAAGATTCCCTATAAGGTAACAGATCAAAGCTACTTACTGCAAACTCATTTATCATATCTAACGCAGTTTGTTTATATTCCTTTGATCCTTATCAGGCCCAGTTTGTGTTTGCATGGAGTCATTCCATCACCCCCTTTGTTTAGGTGAGACAGTGTGAACGGGCTAATGATAAGGGAGAGCTGTGATCTATTTTTAGATCCCATGTGACTTACTCCTGTTTGTTTCAATTGAGTGCTCTACTTGACTTTACTACTACGAGAGCTTTGTTATCGAGGTTAATCCAATGACAGGTGGTTGGAAAAAGAAACCAATAATTGCCCGATGGAGAAATTTGTTGAAAGTCAAAGTTTAAAAAGGGTTGGTAGGATAGAATGTGAGTTAAATGATGATTAAACCCATAAACAAACAATAACGACATTTGACCAGTTTGTTTTAGGAGACTCTGGAAAACATTATGGGAAAAGGAGAAATTGCTCATATGGGGCAATTTTTCCTTTTCCCATAATGTTTTCTGCTCTATCAGAAGATTTTTTTTCAACTTCATCACATCTTGAAATAACGTCTGTGAACACTTTTAATTTGGGATAGTCGAAAATTTGGCATTTGGTAAAGGGTTAAAGGACTCAGTGTTGAATCAGTGTGACAAAGCTAGAAATACCTCATGACAAGCAACTGTTCCCTATTATACAATGTGACTGAGACAATCACAAATCAACTTTACTAGATCAGCAGAAAAAGGCAAACTTTGCTCAGAATCACATGTCTTGAATCTAATTACCTTTCATAGTGGCAAAGTATAATATGAAGATAACCAAGATAAGACAATGAATATAAGACAGTCAAGTTAAAGAAGCCTAGTTGTTTGTTTGGCACAGCTTAACATCACATCAACAGTATTTTATTTATATTCCAAAGCCCAACTCATAAATAATTGAAGAAGATCCTATGCTTAACAGCCCCTAAGTGCTGATCAAGGCATTAAAACCATCCATCAGCAAGCTGCAAATCAGCTGGAACCTTTCCTCTCATAGGAAATCAACCCAACTCCTACTATCATTCAAATCCATGAAAAGAGGGACCAAATGCTTTCAAGACCATATTCCCTACTTGACTAACATTAAAATATTTCTTAAGTTGGGCATATTTCCTTAAATATCGCCAAGTTTTTCCTTATCTTTAAGAAATTTCTTAACTTAAGTGAAAACTTAAGATGATTAGGGAATACGGCCCCTGTTTGTTTGTATTTTTTTTGAATGCCGTATCAACACTATATCTGTTTTGTTATCAGCCTTCCTGGACCCATCAGTACTAGGCTAGGGATCTGAAGTGACTTGTCAAAGGTCACGCCAACAAAACCAGAGGTGTCAGTGGAGCTCGAACCCGGGACCCCCAAATTCTAAGTCTGGCACCTTAACCACTAAGCCACACAGGACCCTCAAGATCTGTACTCCAACCACTAGTCTAGTAGCAGTGTAGCTGAATTTATCAGTTACTTTGTTGAAAATTTACAAATCGGGTCAATTTCATTTAGTCACTAAGCACCTGTCGATGCATGAAATGAGTCAACAATGACATTTAACATTTCCAATATTGTCGTTAACCCTTAGAATGCTGGGTAATTTTCTATGAATAGATTTTTGTGTCATCTGCTTTCCAGAACCTTAAAAATCTGCTTAATTTCGATGAGGAAAGATACTCAGAGGTGCAAACAGGTAAGATCACAGGGCAGCCACCAATTTACTTGGTGGCTGGCCTGTGATTTAACCTGTTTGCATAAGAATGAAGTTGGTTCCAGTACTATAAGGGTTGAAGGCTTAAAGGTCAGGGGTCTATTACTTGTTAGAATAATTATCAACATGGATGAATGTGCTCCTGTAGAATTGATATTTTGCTTTGAACCTTTGTTCGGTTTAGAAAAATAATAGAGGTAATTTATCGTTTGACCTAAAAGCAAAAATCAAAATTATTGAAAATAGAAAAAAAAGACATTGATGATGAAATGGCAGTGATTTCTTGTTTATTCAATTCTTCGTGCCTTATTTTATTTCATTTTAAAAATTGATTTTTGCGCAGTAGTGTGCATTTGATTGTATTCAACCCATGTATGCTAATCATTTGAGTTTGGTCGCTTCACAAAAGTTACAGTTAAGAGTAATGTGTCTACCTAAAAGTAATCTTTGATTCTAAGCATTTCTAAAATAATCCAATTCTCTCATATTGCGTTTATTTCAATTGATGTAGCAATAGCTGACAATTATAAAGCAAGAAACATGATTATCTTATGATATTGGGTAGAAAATTCAAAGAAGAAGCTGCTTTTAAAAGGCAAATTCTTGTTTTGTCACAGTTGTATGTTGTATGTTCTGCTGTAGCATGAGGTCAGATCTCATTTCATTGGCCCTTTTAACCCATTACTAAACAATAACGACATTTGACCAGTTTGTTGCAGACGGCTCTGGAAAACATTGTGGGAAAAGGGGAAATTACAATTTTTCCTTCTCCCCTAATGTTTTCTGCCCTAAAAAAAGATTATTTTTCAATTTCATCACATTTTGAAATGTCGTCTGCAAACTCTTTCAATTTTGGACAGTTGTAAGTTTTGCGTTTGGTAAAAGGTAAAACATGATTTCAATGGGAAAACATCCTCTGTTGAGTAATGGGTCATGAGAAGTGAATTGGGTCTAGATATATCACCGAGGAGCTAATTGGTTTAATTAATGAGTTGACAGGCAGAGACGTCATATGTACATTACCCTGCTGTTACCACACTTTATTTAGCAATAAAACTCCATATCACCCAACCATCAACATACAATACCCTTCAACCTATTATCCCTTCCCCTCCACTTACTAATTTTAAACTTATTTATTGTACATTGATTGTGACAGAAGCTTGAAGCTTATTAGATACACTTGGTGACTGCTTCCTGGATACTAAACCAGTACTCATGCCACTTTGTGGGCTTGTCCCTGCAATTTTCACCTTGCTCTAACGGGGATCAAACCCAGTTACCTCAGTACAAGAGGCAGATGTTCTACCACTGCATTTCTGTTACTTACTTATTCAGAGGGTTAAATGCAAGACTATAATAAGTGTATGCTCAACAAACATAAATCACTGACTGTAGTCTTGCACAAAACCCTCATTAACCCTTTCCCAAACAACAAATTTTCGACTGCTCCAAATTGAAAGACTTTGCAGACGACATTTCAAAATGTGATGAAATTGAATAGTATTCTTCAGAAAGAGCGGAAAACCTTGTGGGAAAAGGAAAAATTGCTTGTTTCGAGCAATTTCACCTTTTACCACAATGTTTTCTAATGTCATTTGAAACAAAGTCGTCAAATGTCGTTATTGTTTGGGAAAGGGTTAAGCATGTACATCAAGGGTTCAATGCTAAACTATATTAAGTGCATAACTCTGTGTTAATTGCAATACTTCATTATCTCCATCAAAATGCAGTCAGGGTACCTTGTTTTCTCAGGTATATCTTTCACAATCTTATCATTGACTTGTTAACTCCTATCACATAGAGAGCCATAATGATCGGATTAATGGAGCAATATTTCACACACAGCAAATGTAAAGCCAGAGTAGCACTCAATTAAGATAAAAGTCTGTTAGTTTTGGAATATTTGTTGATAAATTTAAAAATATTTCAAAATGCCGACCTGTGTGACAAGAGGATGACTATCTCCTAATGAGCAATCTATTCTATTGTCATGCAGGCCCTATTAAAGAACAAAACAGTGGTTTTACGTCCATTTAATTAATGTACTAGCTAATTCAGGCTACTCATCTGATGGGACCTTGGTTTAAAGTCTCATCCGAAGGACTGATGAGGCGGGAAATACTAGAAAGAAGCCAATGAGACGAGCGAATAACAAGTCGACCACATCCTCCTCTATATGTTCTATGTAATGTGATTTGATTTTGCCATTGCTTTGAATTTGGACCAGTCACACAAGAAAATCATTGCAGGGCTATGATATGAACTGAATGATTCGGATAGTCACACAAGAAAATCATTGCAGGGCTATGATATGATCTGAATGATTTGGATAGTCACACAAGAAAATCATTTTAGGGCTATGATATGAACTGAATAATTCGGATAGTCACACACAGGAAATCATTGCTGGCTATGATATTAACTGAATAATTTGGATAGTCACACACAGGAAATCATTGCAGGGCTATGATATGAACTGGTGGGAATGGTTCATTTTCTCAGGTTTATCTTAAAATAATGGTGCTCTCTTTTCAGATCAGTCACCAAAGAAACCCAAGAAAATCATCGGAGGGCTTGGATATGATCTAGTGGGAAACACAGGGTGTGAATGGTTCATTTTCTCAGGTTTATCTAACACTCTTTGATCATTATCTTGTTCTACCATCACACCATCTGGATCAATTATCTTTGTTGTCAATATTGTCATGGCCTACAGCCATCCATTAGATTTCCCTCATATATACATATCTCATTAACACTTTACCATTTACGAAACACCAAATTTTTAACCGTTCCAAATTGAAAGAGTTTGCAGAGGACATTTCAAAATGTGATGAAATTGAAAACTAATCTTCTGATAGGGCAGAAAACATTGTGGGAAAAAGGAGAAATTGCTCGTTAAGAGCAATTTCTCCTTTTCCCACAATGTTTTCCAGTCATCTGCAACAAACCGATCAAATGTCGTTATTGTTTTGTAATGGGTTAATGATGGAACCGACTTCATGCTTATACAAACAGGTTAGATAACAGGCCAGCAGCCAAGTAAATTGGTGGCTTAGTCTTAGCCTGTGATCTAGCCAGATGGCTAGTCTGAGTATCTTTCCTCATCAAAATTAAGCAGATATTTAAGTTCTTTGGAAAGTACGATAACACAAAAATCTTATTTCAGAAAATTACCCAGCATTCTAAGGGTTAAACATGTACTCGCAGCAGATGACTCAATATGATTTTTATTGTATGGGGTTTAAAGTTGTTTCAACAATTTCATCAGTTATATAACTTCTTTCCTGGTATTCAGTAGTACCATAAACTAGAGCCCTGAAGTGTCTTGCCAAATGACACTCCCATTAAACCAGTGGTGCTGGTTGGGATAAAACGCGGTTGCCCAAGATAGCAAGTCCACCATCCTTACAACTGTATACTCAAGCAACAATGAACCAAAAAATTGTGCAAATTAAGCATTTTCTCTGCTTGTCAAATTTGTTTGCGATAACACGTACAAAGCAGCATGCAGATAGTTTTATTCATTCTTTATTACTGAAACCAGAGACATAGATAACAGAGATTGGCAACTCCTTCTTTACCTATAGCCGGTTTCTGCGATATCTCGCATGACGCGTTATTTAGCGAGACCTTTTGAGATCTGTCTATCGACGCTATTTTCAACTAAACGCGAAATAGGCAACACACATATAAGCGTGTTTTAAGTCATAATTAAATTATTTTCTTACCGAATTCACTATATTGTTATTGTTAGTAAGATTCTCCATCCAACAAGACCGATCAGCAAGCGATTATTTAAGAAATAAACATGGCAAACTGCGACAAACTTGATTGAATTGTTTGCAATTTCGTGGTTGGGTGCGAAAAACGTGATAATTGAGTACTTTTAGATTCAAACTGTTCTAAAGGAGGGTTTTTCAAACATTTCCAATTCAAGTCCATTTTAAAGAAAGGGTTTGTTTTTCTACATTTCCAAATTTTCAGTTTGATATTCTTTGTCATTTAGAAGTTATTCCGTACTGAATATGTCCATTTTACGACCATAATGAGTTTAACCATCTTGATTTACAAGCAAAAATTAACAAAGTTGTGCACAGTAAAACTAAAATACTATGCACTGGATCATATCATACTTGACATTTTCCTGAAGTGTAATTTTTGTTTTATGGTTGCCCGCATTTTTATAGTAATCTTCGCTTCCATAACGAAGTTATGCCAGGTTAACTTAACCACACACGCATGATCATGATTTCGGCCATTTTATTTTCAACCAAAATATTTCATACTTGTACAAAGTAAAATGTTTTAATGGAGGTTTATTCAAACATTTCTAATTTATGTCCATTCTAATGGGAAAATATGATTTTGTCGATTTCCAAATTTTCAGTTTGATATTCTTTGTCATTTAGAAGTTATTCCGTACTAAATATATCCCATTTACTACCTTAATGAGTTCAGCCATCTTGATTTCCAACCAAAAATTAACAAAGTTGTGCAAAGTAAAACTACAAAAAACCATGCACTGGATCATATCATACTTGACATTTTCCTGAAGTGTTATTTTTGTTTTATGGTTGCCCGCATTTTTATAGTAATCTTCGCTTCCATAACGAAGTTATATCAGGTTTACTGAACCACACACGCATGATTATGATTTCGGCCATTTTATTTTCAACCAAAATATTTCATACTTGTACAAAGTAAAATGTTTTAATGGAGGTTTATTCAAACATTTCTAATTTATGTCCATTTTAATGGGATAATATGATTTTGCTGATTTCCAAATTTTCAGTTTGATATTCTTTGTCATTTAGAAGTTATTGCGTACTAAATATATCCCATTTACTACCTTAATGAGTTCAGCCTTCTGCATTTCCAACCAAAAATTAACAAAGTTGTGCACAGTAAAACTAAAAAACTATGCACTGGATCATATCATACTTTACATTTTCCTGAAGTGTTATTTCTGTTTTATGGTTGCCCGCATTTTTAAAGTAATCTTCGCTTCCATAACGAAGTTATATCAGGTTTACTGAACCACACACGCATGATCATGATTTCGGCCATTTTATTTTCAACCAAAATATTTCATACTTGTACAAAGTAAAATGTTTTAACAGAGGATTATTCAAACATTTCTGATTTATGTCCACTTTAATGGGATAATATGATTTTGTTGATTTTCAAGTTTTCAGTCTGATATTCTTTGTCATTTAGAAGTTATTGCGTACTAAATATGTCCCATTTACTACCTTAATGAGTTCAGCCATCTTGATTTCCAACCAAAATATATCATAGTTGTACACAGTAAAACTAAAAAACTATGCACTGGTTCATATCATACTTGACATTTTCCTAAAGTGTTATTTTTGTTTTATGGTTACCCGCTTTTTTATGTTGATTGTCGTGTTTATAACGAAGTTATACCAGGTTTACTTTACCACACAAGCATAATCATGATTCGGCCATTTTTTTTCAATCAAAATCTTTCATTTTTGCATCAATTAAAACTTAATTTGTGTGACTTGGATTTTATCAAACGTGTTATTACTGAAAACGGCTGAATGAGTTTGAATTGATCCCGTATTAAATGCTGACTAAGTTTTATAGTTTCCCGTATTTTCAAAGTGATATTCCTATATAAGAAGAAGAAAATCCATTCAATTAATAGACAAAACAATGGATAGATCTTATTAATCAGAAACACCACGATATATCCTTTTTCGTCATACTTCTTCTTAATTCCGATCGCTTGCAAATATGTCAAGTGAAATGTGTCATTTGAAGAACGAAGGGTGATAGAGTCAATCACGGTAGTGGACAATACAGGCTATGATTGTAAATTGCCACCCCATAAAATATATAGTTTGATGTCATAAAACCTTTTGATGCTAGGGCGATCACACAAGAAGTGTGTGGCGCTAACCCTGTGTCCACTCTTTGACACCTCATTCAAATTTAATGACCTAAAGATCCCGAAAACAAAATAGGGAGGATTTGTTCTGTTTAAAGCGTCTGTCTGGTTTTAAAAGTAGTGTGCTTTGACTTAATTTCTCGTTGAGAAATGATAATAAAAACGAAGGTGCAAGACACACTATTTGCGTAAGCTTAACATTAAAAAAGCTCACATTTCTTTTTTCTAAAATCATTTCGGTCAACAGCATGATAAGACCAGACCGTTACTTATTTAAGAATAATTATGTACTTATTGATTTGCAATCAGTATTAGAGGAATCTGCGGTAAAAGGTGTATTCGAAACTTTGCACGTCAGTTTGTTCTTACGTGTCCTTTCGTTTACTTAAACCGCTTTTACAAAAATTCACATCACATGCAGCTAAACATCATAAAATACTTTTACTTTTCTTAAATTGAAACATTTGGCTTGAAATAATGTCATGATGAAAAACGTGTTTTGTTTTGACAAAATTAGCACTGTAAATAGTTATACGACACAAAATAAATGAAATGAAGTTAGAAAGCAATCTTTTAATATTAACGAAAACTATCATGTCTTAGTGGAAAGTTCATGCTTTGGTTATTAACTGCAACTAAATAGAGTCACTTGATTTATTACAAAATATTATTCAAACATTTGCTTGAAAGACATTGTCGTTATAAGTACAATTGCATGGTAATCAAGCCTGTCATTGAAAAAGAAGGCCTCCTGGAACTTTTTGTTTTGTTTTAACGTAAAATCAATTTAATAAAATGAAAATAAAACAAAATGTCCAGAAGTTGTTTCAGATAACCAATCAGATAACCAAAACATAGCTATTTTACTGTAATAAAGAAATATCAATTTCGCTTGACATCTCCCGTGGCAACGGATAAACAGGTACGCACTTTCTTTATCTCGCAGAACCTCGCGGCACGCGAGAGTTTGGCGATAATTCCGGAGTTGCCAATCTCTGTTATCTATGTCTCTGCTGAAACCTATCATTTTTCACAATTTAAACTTTTCGCTTTTTGCTTTCAATTTGGACCAGTCACAAAATCTCTAACAGTTATCTAGGGAAAACAACTTTGGCAAGGCTGAATTAATTCCTGATTTGTTGAGCTTCTTGCATCAGCCTTAACATACCATGAAAATTTATTTGTGCAAAGTCTGGTTAGAATTTATTGAATAGCCAGTGTAAAAAGTTATTAATCGAGGGTTCTATGAAGTATGTGACAAACTTACTATAGTATTGCACTTAACCATTGATAAATAGTCATTAGTAACTTCTTAGTACATGCCACCTAGAATCATATTCGAAAGATGTTGATTAGAAATTCTGTAGAAACCTGGCAAAAATGCCTTGTCATGAGGTTTATTTGGAGTACCCATAATGCATTTTTATTGGTTTAATTTTTTTAAAACTTTTTCACAATGGTTCCTAGCCAACACGATAAATAGAATGTATATATCTTATTTCATACTGTTTTTCGTCCTCTGCTGTTTCTTTCAATTTGGAACAATTGAAATCCCCCCTATGTATACAAATTCACATGCAGACTGCTACAAACATTCTATGAAATCAAAGCAAAAGGGTGATTAATCAAAACCCAAGTCATCCCAAAAAATCCAGACAATTTCTTCAATGAAATATTTTCGAAGCCTTTTATGACCCCAACAAAGCCCAGCAGACAAATTAGCCAGCATTATTTACAATTCCCGTATAAATTGGAAACCTGGGACAGATGGCCTGAGTACAACTCTCAGTGCTTTGATCCAATTCCCATGCTTTAACCCATTACCAAACAATAATGAAATTTGACCAGTTTGTTGCAAACGACTTTCGAAAACATTGTGGGAAAATGAGAAATTGCTCTTAACGAGCAATTTCTCCTTTTCCCACAATGTTTTCTACCCTATCAGAAGTTTATTTTTAAATTTCATCACATTTTGAAATGTTGTCTGCAAACTCTTTGAACTTGGGGCAGCAGCAAAATTGCTGTTTGGTAAAGGGTTAAACTTGTCCTTCTGATCCCTTTTAGCAGACAGAGCAGCATATTTCATCTTTGCAGTGCTTGATGATACAGAGGTTCCCTTTAACTAAAGATTTGATTCATTCAACCCTCTTATGTTAGGGGTGGTGTATTTCCAAGCTTGTCTAAATTCTTTAACAAACAAGAGATCTTTTACTGAAATATACAATATAACTATTATATGGACAAATGCAGAAAGTATTTGGCATTTACAGACAAGTAGATCAAAATCAGACTTTGCCGCCCATGCTTATTTCATAAAACCCCATTTTCACGAATCAGCTACACAAAGACTAAATTCAAAATCATTGTGACAAAAGGCTCAATTTCCAAAAACAATTCAATTTTTTCATGCTCTCTTAAAGCATCTTCTGTGGCTTTAAATTTTGACCAGTCACATAAAGAGACAATAGGTTAAATCTATGTTACTTTTTCCAAAATATTGTTCTGCAGTCGACTAACAAAACCAAGATAGTTCAGTAAAAAGTTGACTAGTTTCCATTGATACTGGACTATAATTTCATTATAAACAACACTATCCAATTCCACAATAAATCTGTCATTTTCCATTATCTATAATCTTTGTTTGCTCAGCCTTTGAATTTGGGCAACTCCTATCATTCCACATAAGGTAAAGAAATATAAGGGACATTAAGGGGCAATCAATAGAGTTAGCGGAGCATGTTGACTGAAGCTCTTAATGAAATCTCCTTTAATGTGTCCCCTCATACGGAAAAGTATAGATGGTCCAATTTGAAATCTTATAAGCAGACAACAATAATCAAGTTTGACAGTTGAGAATTTCTTTTCAATTTGTATAGAAACCATTGTGACAAAAGAAGAAATTGGTCATTTCGAGCAGTTTCTTCTTTTGTCACAATTGTTTCCTCTGTAGTCCGACGTAGATTCGTTTGAAGGTAAGAGTTAACCCTTTAGAATGCTGGGTAGTTTTCTAAAAGAAGATGTTTGTGTCGTCTGCTTTCCAAAACCTTAAAAACCTGCTTAATTTTGATGAGGAAAGATACTCAGAGTAGCAAACAGGTTAGATCACAGGCTAGCAGCCACCAATTTACCCGCCAAGGTAATTGGCGGCAGGCCTTGATCTAACCTGTTTGCATCAGCATGATGTTGGTGCCAGCACTATAAGGGTAAATGAAATCTCCTTTAATGCATTACACAGAGTGGCCTATCAATGGGTGACAACCGAGCCATGATTCAGAAATGACCAACAATGACCGATGACCAATCGGATTAACTCTTTGTGCTGCCAAGTCATTACCGACTACTGGTTCTATAAAACTCCAAGATCATTCACCATTTCACCATTTTTGTTTGAAACCAATTCATTTTGACGATTCGTCACCAGACCACATTGAAAGCAACAGAAAAAGACTGTGAAAGTTATGAAGTATGAAAAATCAAATTTTCTTTGAGATTTTAGTTAAAACCACAGAAGTATAGGACAGTGCTCTTATCAAACAATTCCAAACAATTGCTCCCTTGGTGACAGCCTTAATTTTCTTATATTTTTTTTACCACCACCAACCAAGCATGATCTGATATGGTACTTTCATAGCTAATACGGGTTATCATAAAAAAATTAATAATGTTCTCACAGCAGAATGATGCCTTTTAAAAACATATTAAGCACTAATGCATTCCAGAGCTTATTTATCACAAAAAGGTTTAATTCCATCTAATAAAGATCATTTCTCCTTTAGTCAATGTGTTTTTTGACCACCACCATCCAATCATCTGATATGCATCCTTTGTAACTTATGCCCGTAAACATCAAATCTCTTCACAGCAGATGGATTGTGATAAATCATGTAGATTTCTTATCCACGAACGAAAATTAGGTTCAGTTCCATCTAAAAAAGACATTTCTCCATTTGCCACTGTGTTTTCCTATGTTATGTGTCACGCAGACAAGGGAAGTTATTTGAATGAGATTGGTGAAGCAGTTACTCTCCCTATTGCATTCATTAGATTAAGGCTTATTTCCATCATAAAAAGAACATTTCTGCTTTTGCCACAGTGTTTTCCTATGTTATGTGGCACACAGACAAACAAAGCCATTTGAATAAGGTGCTGAATAAGGTGCTGGGTTAAGCAGATACTCTCACTATTGCATTCTGTAAATTAAGATTTACTTCAGTCAAATTAAGATCATTTCTGCTTTTATTACTGTGTATTCCAACATAATGTGGCACACAGACAAACAAAGACATTTTTATAAGGTGATTTGTTAAGCAGGTATTCTCTCAAATGCATTCTGTAGATTAAGGTTTGATTCTGTCAAATAAAGATCAATTGTCCTTTTGCCACAGCCTTTGTGATGTTATATGCCATACAGACAAACGAAGCCATTTGTATAAGGTGATAGGTGTAGCAGATATTCTCACTAATTAATGGTTCAATGCAAGACTATAGTAAGTGCTTCACAAACATGAAGCACTTACTATAGTATTGAATGGAACCCTAGTAATGCATTCTGTAGATTAAGGTTTGATACTGTCAAATGAAGATTATTCTACTTTTGCCGCTGTGTTTTTCAGTGTTGTGTGGCACACAGACAAGGGAAGTAATTCAAATAAGGAGATGGGTAAAGTAGATACTCTCAGTACTTACTTGGATTGAGAAGACTCCTCCCCGTTGGACTGGTTACTGTTCTTGTTACTCGAGTGATTATCAGTGACCTCCCCTTGATGGTGGCGCTGCTGTTCCTGTTTCTGCTGCTGCTGAGCGGTCTTCTGCTGCTGCTTGTGGCGAGATAAACTGAAGAATAGTCCTAGAATGGCCTTCAGGTTACCGTCACGGATGTCTGCAGAAAACAAGTACCAATGCAACTTTGAATCCATTCCTTGATTTTCAAAATTAGATATTACAATCTTATATAATGTGGGTTTGATGCAAGGCTATATTAAGGGCTTCACCTTTGTGAAGCACTTGCTCTAATCTGGCATTAAAACATTCAATAATCATATGCCTTAAATTCGGGTTTAACACTGTTTCAAATGAGTTTCATTTAGGTTTCTCTCATTTCTTATACATCATCATACATTGCAATTTAATTCGCTTATTTTGAACAAAACACCGAGTGTTGATCATTTAAATGGGATTCCATGCTGTGTCAGAAATTTTTCAGTTATGTAATGGCTTTCCTGGATTGTTCATACAGTTCAAGACTAGGAATCTGAAGTGTCTAGCCAATCAAACACTGTATTAAAAGATTTTCTTCATACATTGTTTCATTTCATGTCGTCTGCTCTTACTTTCAAATTCCTGTTTCAGTGTTCTAAAATTGGTTGAATTGGTTGAACAGGCCAAAACAAAATCTGAACAGGTTACTTTGAGGGGAGGGGGCCCATGGGGGTTCTTAACATCTCTGCGACTTTGAACCAGGCAAAACATAATTTGAAGCGGTCATTTTGGCCTGTGGCATGTTCTCATTGAGCACACTGTTGTATGGTGGAACTGTTAACTATCTATTAGAGACTTACCCTTTGCGGTTATGCCATCAATATTCACTCCCAGATTCACGAGAAAGGTGAGACACGTATTGATATTCTCAACCTGAAAGTAGAAAGATGCGGAAAGTTACATATTGGAATACCATTACATATACAGGAATTGGAAAACTAAAGAGTAAAGAGCGTTTGATGCTGCCCCCTTTGTTATCACTTGACAATACAAAATGGAAACTAGGTTGGAATTGCCTTAAAATAACTGTTCATGATATTTAGCTAAAAGGACATCAGAAAATAACTGAAACTATCCTCAACTTTAGAGTCCAAGATAGAGATCGAAAGTTTCCACTTTTACAACACATTGTGTTTCCCATATTTGTTTATCGTCGTTAAACCTCTCCTAAAATAAATATCAAAATCTAACATCATTTGTTACTTTATTTGTCCATCTGGGCAACATATAACCCTGTTCCAGGGAAGATAGCCTTATTCTTCAACATACCCATTCTTCATGGAACATTCAAAATGTCAAAAGAATGGATTGAAACTAATCAATATACCAACATATACATTCTGCTCAATATTATAATATATTTCAAGGAAAAACTCTGGAAATATTCCTCATTCTATGCCAATAATATGAATTTCCTTTTTAAAGGGACATACATAGTGACAATATCACGATATATAAGTCTTGAAAGTAAATGACTTTTTGGCATGTCTTTTGATAGTTTTCTCAACAAAGATCAATACAGTATTACTAAAGAATTTAATTTGGTTTTTAAATATCTTCTCATTTTGTCATACAGAAATTCTCTTATATACGATTTTCATACTGTTCTGATTTAAACACAACTGCAGATGTTCAAGTGTTGTCAAAGTAAATTTCTTTCCAAGATCACAAAGAAAATTTTTGATATATTCTTATAATTGCTGTCTGCTGGTGCTTTCAATTTGGACCATTTGGAAAAGTACATAATTATGAAGGGAATTGATTAACCCTTTACCAAACGCAATATTTTCGACTATCCAAAATTTGCAGACGACTTTTCAAAATGAGATGAAATTGAAAAGTAGTCTTCTGATAGGGCA
This sequence comes from Cerastoderma edule, assembly GCA_947846245.1. Lineage (NCBI taxonomy): Eukaryota > Metazoa > Mollusca > Bivalvia > Cardiida > Cardiidae > Cerastoderma > Cerastoderma edule. The sequence continues at coordinate 8,367,118 of OX401407.1, forward strand.
GAAAACATTGTGGGGAAAAGGAAAAATTGCTCATAAAGAGCAATTTCTCCTTTTCCCACAATGTTTTCCAGAGTCATCTGCCACACACTGGTCAAATGTCGTTATTATTCAGTAAAGGGTTAACCAAACACAGCTAATGAAGTGCTCAATATCTCCTTTCAATCAAATATTATTTCTACAACACAAAGAGTTTGATCGGGGTATCTGCAATCTGGTATAATTAAACATGGCTATCCAAACCACAATCAATATCGATAAAATAATAATGCATTTTAATCTGCGGTAACCAGATACTTTATTGTGAGCCCACCAAAAAATGAGCAAATTGATATTTGATATTCAATTCTTTATCCATTCCTTTATACAGAAATTTAGGACTGGCCCCAAATTCAAAGCAAAAGCAGACGTCAATAAATATGTTTGAAAACATTTGAAAGCATTTTATGACATTGATAGTTCTATGCTATTGTGATAAAAGGACGAATAGCAAATTTTGAGCCATTCTCCTTTTGCCAAAGTTTTTGATTAACATTCTGATGCTATTTATGCCTTATTTGTCTATTGTCCATATGAAAGAGTTTTTATAGACAGCAGCTTAATATATAAGTTGAAATCTAATGTGAAGATTCTACTCTGGTTAGATTATCAACTTTGATCATTTAATAGATATAGAGGAAGATTCCTCTTTGAGTTATTTCTTTTTTTAAAACAATAATCCATATATCTATTAAATGTGAAAATGCACTGTATTGTAATCCATTAAAAAATGGTAACCTTTTAATGACAGTTTTATTAACTAAAGAAAAAGTTAAAAACAATGTTAAAATTGATGGTCCCAATTTTAGAATCTAAAATTGTGATCATTAATTATAACTTCAAACGATCGAACTATAAAAAAAGTCTCGTCTTTTGTTATGTTATAAGTTTACAAAACATTTGCCTGCAGACGACAGTTCAGTGAGTGGGCCGGTTCCCCTAGAAAGGGTGAATGAGTAAGGGAACCGGCCCATCATTACTCAGGAAGCACTCTAATGTAACTCTATAAACTGTTCTGTATTAACCCTGTTTAAACCAATTCCCTCATATGGGAAACTTGTGATGGGTCCAAATTGAAAGCAACAGCAGACGTCATAAAACACGAAGAAAAATAAGAAATTCTCTATGATATTGAGTAGAAAACATTTGTATTAAAAGGATTATTAGGATCAAATTATCCCTTTGTATTTTTTTGTATCCCCTTGATTTCTCAACACTTCCGAAGTAGATGCAGAGATGTATTATATAGAGAAACAGGTTAGATTTTTGTGTCGTCTGCTTTCCAAAACCTTCAATATCTACTTCATTTAGATGAGTAAAGATACCCAAAGTAGCAAACAGGTTAGATCACAGGCCAACCGCAAATTTACTTGGCGGTTGGCCTGGATCTAACCTGTTTGCGTAAGCATGAAGTCAGTTCCAATACTATAAGGGTTAAACCCCAGTCATCAATAATTTAGGGGAATTTTCACCCAATCTCACATTTAGACCCCACATCTGACTCACAATAGAAACATAAACCAGTCATTTGTATAGATTCTTTAACAATACATGATTGAAGTTTTGACAGAAAGTTGGATACATGTTCTTAACTTGTTCCTTCATGACTGGTTAAAATTGAAAGCAGCCATTGATGACAGTTATGACCTATGAAAGAAGCAGACAACCATCACCAAAATCTAACAATAGATTTCTGCTTATAAAAAAATTGATTCCTTGAATGTGTTGATGCATTGCATGATATTAACTTAATCTATGAATATTGTAAAAACTTAACACTGTTTTCAACAGTTTTATCAGGGGCTCAAGTATACATGCATATGTATTTCATCACTAGTGCTTAAAATTCTCTTAATCTATTGACTGATTTCACAAGTGAAGACAATTTTTCAGAAGTAATAGACTCTTATATTATATATATATATATATATGTTGCATATATAGATTTTCAGAAAATTTAAAACTTCAATCAACTCATAGTCTTTTGACATTGTTTACTAATTCATTTTTTTGTATTTGGAAAAATTTGACAATTAAGACTAAACCAGTTCTAGGGCATAACATGTAAGAACAGGTTTTGATTTGTGATATTACTGAAATTCTGTTGAAAACAGAATTAAATCAAATTCTCACAAAACATGGAGACCAACTACAACAAAAAAGTATCATTTTTACTTTGTATTAAAAAACTCTCAGGCAAAGAATTGAAAGTGATAAAGGAATGCGATGAAAAATATCAATAATTCAAACCTCACATTAAATGCCAAATAAAGCGGGAAGTTGGAAACGGAATCTGCTACATCCTGCTAAGCACAAAAATTGTCTTCTGCTATTTCCTGATTTTGACTTTCATTTGGCATTATTTTGACAGCGTTGATTTATTTGAAAATATGGCATACATTGCTCTGCCAACCAGTACAAAGCTTTATGGTGGCAGTAGAAAAATCAATGTTCCACTTAGTTATAACATTTTTCCTCATAGAAAACTTATATCCCTTACTTAGAAAAATCTCACCTTACTGCATCTACTGTACAATACTATATAATGAAAATTTTGTGACAAAAGCATAATATGCTTCCATTGTGATAAAAGGAGAATTTGTTCATCATGACAAATTTTTCCTTTTACCTCAGGGTTTCTTAATAATTGTATTATATTTTCTATAGCAAACACAATAAAGCATGTTGATATTTATGAGAGAAAAGGTTAAAAGTCCTAAAACATTAGGGAAGGAGACAGTTTTATTGAAAAAGCTAGTTTGTCAATACAGTATCACTGGTCGTTCCTCATTTCAATGAATTAGTATACAACAAAACTATAGTAAGTCCTCCCACTTTATGAGGGACTTACTTTAGTTTTGCACTAAAATGCTTAAGGTTGAATGCCCATAATCCACCATTTTGAAACTCATTCTATCGTCAGATTACTTTGGTAGTTCTTAGCGTACATTAATCTGGGTTGGAACTATTTGCATTAACCCTTAGAATGCTGGGTAATTTTCTAAAAGTATAATTTTGTGTTGTAGGCTTTCCAAAACCTTAAATGACTGCTTCATTATGATGAGGAAAGATACTCAGAGAAGCAAACAAGTTTACTTGGCGGACGGACTGGATCTAACCTGTTTGCATAAGCAAGAAGTCTATAAGGGTTCCAACCAAGCTTACCCGTGTATACGAGAACAGAACGCTAAAGGTCTTCCATAAAGCCCTTCCTAATTAACACAAGTTGTTAACAACCATTTTAAAATATCCTTTTTTGCCATGGACCCTTGGTTTTGATATTTCACATATTTTTACATAAAACCATTGAGTCTGGGGTGTCTCTATTTTGAAAAATAAATCCCAGGTTTCTATTCAATAAGTCAGACAGAAGCATAAAAAAATGATGAGTTATTTTAGATTTTTGCATTTCTGAGATCTTCAATTTACATGTTTAGAGTTTTCTGCTACTTAACCTTTAAAACTGCTATTAATTTACACTTTATTTTTCTTCCGATTGTAGCAAATTGGAACCTCTTTATCGAATTATATTTTACAAGCCTTTTTTTTTTATCATGTTAATGTTTTACAACATAAAGAGAAATCCATTGTGACATTAGAAGTAAATTGTGTTCTTAAATGCTGCCTTAAGGTAGAATACCCATAATCCAAAAACTTTGATACCTATTCAGTCATTGGTTTACTTTGTTAGTTCTCGGTTAACCTTGGTCGGAGTCGGGTACTATTCAGTTCTATGCGTTTCAAAATGATGGACAATGGGTATTCTACCTTAGCAGTACTATACTTTGCAACAAACCAGAAACACCACTTGTCTATATGCACACTTCTATATGCCCCTACACTTTTGCATTGAACCAGTCTAACATCTTATAAATGGAGCAGTTAATGGGTTAAAGAAACATGTAGTTATCCAGAGGAAATCAGAATATATGGAAATAAAAACAAAGAGCTCTTTCCAGACCCCCTGGGGCCCTGGGGTCGAGTACAATATTATAGCAGATGGTCTGTAGTGTAAGGCTTTAGGATATAAAAAAAACATAAAAAATACAATTCAGCAGATGAGCAAGCCATTAGTATCAACTTTTTCAGTTATCAAAGACAACAAATATGTTGTTGTTTGAGCTGTCTTTTTTTCCTGACCTGATACAAGGGAGCTAATAAAGTGTATGATCTTTCTGATCACTTGGTGATCATAACATATGGTTTAATGCAATGTCAACAATTCTCCAGTTATATAATGGCCTTCCTAGCTGCAATGGTAGGCAAGAGATCTAAAGTGTACTGTAAAATCTGATGATACCAGAGGTGCATGCGAGTTCCATCCATGGTGTCCACCACCATAACCCTTTACCAAACACCACTTTTTCGACTGTCCCAAATTGAAAGAATTTGCAGTCGATATTTCAAAATGTGATGAAATTGAAAAATAATCTGATAGGGTAGAATGCATTGTGGGAAAAGGAGAAATTGCTCATTAAGAGCAAATTCTCTTTTTCCCACAATGTTGCCAGGGTCAACTGCAACAAACTGGTCAAATGTGGTTATTGTTTGGTAAAGGGGTAACCACTGGACAAACAATGTCCGTTTAACTCCTTACACAGTAATTGCCCTACTTTGATTTAACCTGTTGCATCATTTGTAATTTTGATTTGAGCTTTCTACTGTTTTCAACTATATCTCATTTATATATAGAGGTTATTAATTATAAATAATCACACAATAAGGAATGAACCAATCATCAGACCTTCTGACTTATTTGAACCCAAAACTAGCAAACATTAGTTGCAATTAAAATGAACTTAGATTGTGGCATATTAACTTTGAAGAATGGCACAACTGTTCCATTTCTGAGAAGGAATGGGATATGATAGATAAGAAAGTATAAACAGCATTACATTTTACATAATGATAGTGTGAAAACCCTTTTGCCTTAACCTTTTACTAAACACCAAATTTTCAACTATCCCAAATTGAAAAGAGTTTGCAGACGCCATTTCAAAATGTGATGAAATTGAAAAATAAGCTCCTGGTAGAGCAGAAAACATTGTATGAAAAGGAGAAATTGCTCGTTAAGAGCAATTTCTCCTTTTCCCACAATGTTTTCCAGAGTCCTCTGCAACAAACTGGTAAAATATTTTTATTGTTTGGTAATGCGTTAAATATTATATTTGCACCAGGACAGGCTCTGTTAATGGCCTGCACACATTGCACATGGTGTAAGCCTGTTTACAGACTGCAAATAAAACCCATTGATTCGAGCCATAAATTTGCTATACTGTGGTGTTTTCCCAGAGGTTTTATTGCAGTGACTCAATTAAATTATGTATGAGTAACAATCATAGAGCTATTAATCCTTTACCTAATGAAATCCACCAACCAAAGGCAGCAAACCAGAACCCTTTTGTATACAAAGCAGCTAGCTAGGTGTGCAAGGAAAGTTCCTTCCCGCCAAATTTTCAAATTACTTGGTGAAAGGAACATAACCCAATCAAGGCTCTTTTACCTTATAAAAAGGTATTCCTTTAGACAAAGTGGCAGTATATTGACATTAAATGCACCCACTGTGACTGAGTTCTCCTAACAATGATAATCTTGCCTATTGCCGGCAACGGCTTTCTAATTGTCTTCTGTTTCAAGCAGTCAGTTAATTCTACAGGAGTAACAGCAAAGGAGCAGACGAGAAGGAGTAATTCCCTTGCTAAATTCTTTATTACTTGTCTAATTCCTACTTTGTGGGAACACATTAGAACCCTCTAGTAAATACAATTATAATAAATCTCATAAAATAGGACTTAAAAAGGACTTGTCAAATAGATTTTAAAAGTTGTGTAAAAATCTCTTTAATGCCGCTTAGTCCTAAATCATGGCGAAAGACTAATATTTCTTCTGGAAGTCAAATACCATGTGACTCACAGAGTTTACAATACAATTAACACTTAACAAAACAATAAGTGCCATTATATTAAGTGACATTCTTCAGATGACTTGAAATATTGTAGGACACGAAACATTTAACTGTCATCTGCAAACTCTTTCAATTCAGAACAATTCAAGGGTTCATTGCAAGACTATAGTAAGTGCTTCATAAACATGAAGCACATACTATTGTATTGCACTGAACCCGCAAATAAAGCATTTCACTTCGTCACCAGGTAAAGAGTTAATGAGATATTTTATGGTTGTTTGGGGTATGTTCTAATACAAAACACATGATGCAACTCATCTTGGGGCTCATGAGTAAGCCGTCTGGCATTGAGCTTGCAGACTCCATTAAATAAAACAATTTCTTTTTTACTTGTTTCCCTTCTATGTAATACTTTTGACAAATATCATTTTATTCTTGAAGCCCTAATAATGCTCATGTACATTAAAATTGTGCAAGTCCTAGAAAAATTAACTTTAAAGTACTTTAAATTCCTTTTTAAAGAGGAACCGAGACTTTAAAATGTTTTCATTGTGCTTTTGAAAGGGTGAATATGATAAGGTTTGTTTGTAATTAGCGATAAAACAAGGTCAGCCAAGAAACGCTGGGAACCAAAGAAATCAGAGTTCTCCATTTACAATATTGTTTGTTTGTTTTGTTTGTTTTTCCATTAATGCACAGGACTCAGTCTTGAGTGTTATAGTATATGTTCCCTGGATGACTACCAGTTCTAGGCTAGGAAATGTGTCTTGCCAAAAGACACTCCACGGTGAGATAATTGGCCGCCTTCGGGGATTGAACCTGGGGTGACCAGTCTCTAGTCCCCGACACTAATCATTACACCACCGCGGATCCATATTTTCACATTGTTGGTGTTGGATAACGATAATATTTTTATGTGTATCACATTACTTTTCTAACCAGGTGAAAGCCACTCATTTTTGCAAGCACTAATCGCTGTTTTAGCCATAACTCAAATGTAAACAATGAAATCAAATTGTGTGATACACAATTTGTGAGAATAGCACTTTGAAACATTGCTAATAAATAGTGCAGACGTTTTATTGTCATAAAAACATGGTCTCTTGCTATGTTCTAACATATTGTTTCATAATTCATTACTCATTTTACCCAGTATTTTCAGTTTTTTGGTGACATTCTTGCTTTAATTAATTGAGATAGTTAAAAAAAGAGTGCAAGAGATCAGTTTACAGCAATTTGCCATAGACAGATGTTTCCCACACATGTCATTCCTGTTTCATGTCACAGATAAGAAATGTATTTAGTAACATTATTTGTGTGAGTTAAATGACTTTCCTGAGCAAGCTAATTCAGCAATTACATGGCGAAAATGATGGGGATTACATAATTTCCTAGAAATACATTTCAATGTGTTCTTAAAATGACCTTTTTGATAGATCCATAGTTACTTGGAAATAACTCAATGTAATGTTTTACCTCATGAAGAAAACCAAAGAAATCACAAGACAACCAGCGATTTCTCCTTTGGTCACATTGGTTCCTTCCAAATATAATACAGAAGATGAATTTTCTTTCATGTATTGTTGTTATTGTTGTCTGTTGATGTTTTCAAATCATATCAATGATTTCCTCCTATCATAAGAATGAAAATTATCTTTATTTTTATATATAACAAGTTGTTGATGTTTTTGATTCAGCCAAATTACAAAATAAGTTAAGGAATAAGTTAACCATTTACAAAACCCCAAGTTTTCGACTGTCCTAAATTGAAAGAGTTTGCAGACAACATCTCAAAATGTGATGAAATTGAAAAATAATCTTCTATTAGGGCAGAAACAGTGTGGGAAAAGGAGAAATTGGTCGTAAAGAGCAATTTCTCCATTACCCACAATGTTTTCCAGAGTCGTCTGCAGCAAACTGGTTGAATGTCGTTATCATTTTGTAAAGGATTAACCATACAGATGGAATCTAACAGAAACTTACATGCATATAACTTGTAAACAAACCTTTCTTTGTACAGTGAACCCTCGTTTATCCGGACCCCGATTATCCGGATGTCTTGCAATCCGAACGAAATTGTAAGGGAACGGAATTATTGGACCAGTTTGTTGCAGACGACTTTTGAAAACATTGTGGGTAAAGGAGAAATTGCTCGTGACGAGCAATTTCTCCTTTTCCCACAATGTTTTCTGCCATGTCAGAAGATTATCTTTGAAGTTCATCACGTTTGATATGTCTTCTGCAAACTCTTTCAATTTGGCACGGTCGACAATTTGGCGTTTGCTTAAGGGTTATAAGTATATACCGCTCATACAGATCGTTTATGTCTTAATGTGAATAGGAACAATTGCTCTGCTTCATTAGTCCGGATTATTCGGTAAACCGGACATTTTGTTGAGAACGGACATGTTCGGATAAACGAGGGTTCACTGTATATCAAACATAGAACTCCTTATTTCTTTACTTCAATTTACGAATGCATGTCAACATGTTAAATCCAACTTCTCTTCGTCACACAGTAGTACGATTCTGAGGCTGAATCTACACAAACACTCCCTAACACAAATGCATGACAGCAATCTTAACCCATTACCAAACAATAACGACATTTTACCAGTTCGTTGCAGACGACTCTGGAAAACATCGTGGGAAAGGAAGAAATTGCTCATGATGAGTAATTTCACCTTTACCCACAATGTTCTCTACCCTATCTGAAGATCATTTTCCAATTTCATAACATTTTGAAATGTCGTCTGTAAACTCTTTCAATTTGGGACAGTCAAACAATTTGGCGTTTGGTAAAGGGTTAACCCCATACAATCACCCCTAGTCTTTGGCAACCTTATCTCCAGGGGCCGGCCTGACCTTGTCTGGAATTCTGAGAAACCTTTCAACTGACCCCTTTTAAGTTACCATCAATTAGAAAGACACCCTTCTGTGAGAAAGATTGACCCTTATAGTGCTGGGACCAACTTTATGCTTACGCAAACAGGTTAGATCCAATTGAATTGGTGGCTGGCCTGTAACCTACCCTGTTTGCTACTCTGAGTACTTTTCCTCATCAAAATTAAGCAGATATTTAAGGTTTTGGAAAGCAGATGACACAGAAATCTATTTTTAGAAAAATACTCAGCATTCTAAGGGTAAACTTTCTTACAAATCAAATCATATTTTAGTTAAAGCTTATGTAATTATCATGATATTCAAAAGCTTAAATGAATGAGACAAACGGAGACCTTCTTTAGCGTATGCAAGAATTTCTTAAGAAATACTTCAGATTCAGTCAATGTGTGGGGAATTTGAGATGAATTATAATCACCAGAAACCCAAAAGAGTCATTTGTTACAGTTTAAAACTTTTGTTGTTTAGATCTTAATATAAACAAACATTCAACAGATAATCAGCAACAAAATGTAACGGCATTTATCTACATCTACATGATACATCACAGTCATTCTTGACTACAATGTGACAGGATACAAAAGGTTTTTCTTTATAAGAGAGATAAGTCTCCTTCTTTAAATTATTTAGATTCTTTTCTGAGCTTGATTGCCAACTTTATGTTTGATGCTGTCTTTTTCTGGGAAGGAAGTAAATGGAAGGACTCGGTGACATGAAATGTTTGATTAATTCTGAGATACATCTGAAAGTATCATTTCAATTCATCATATCAAGTAATTTCTCTGTTATAGTCGCGTTGGCTTCTTTCCAATTATGCTGCAGACTTAATTGAAATCTTCTGCTTTTCATTTTTTCAATCGGTGAAGTCTTAAAATCTAAACTTGGGAACAGGTTAACCCATTTCCCTTGTTTGAAAATCCAAGTCATTGGTCCAAACTGAGAGCAACAGCAGACGACAAACAAATTTATAACATTGGCTAGAAACCATTGTGAAAAAACGATAAATTGCTCAAAGTGAGCAATTTATCCTTTTGTCACAGTGGTTTCTAAAGACGTCTGCTGTAGATGCCTCAAAGTGAGGCATTATGGATTAAGAAAATAAAGCATAATTGAGTGAAGATGTCGAAGATGTTGGTGACCCCGTCTTATCTTGACCAATGATTGATTCATTTAGCTATAGCTGCAACATCTCATCCAACAGTTTGAAATCCCTTACCCAAAATTGACCTTTCAATGCTCCAGGCAGATTTACAGATCATGTTCATAATATTCGATCTATCTTATGTGGGTATTACATCACATCAACATTATTTCAGTAATGTTGCATCATGCCCGACTCTTAATGATGGAGGAAGACCCAATACATGACTACCAATGAAGGCTGCTCAAGCAGGGTAGAACCATCAGCATTCCATAAGTTAGTCTGGAGAGTACCACTCATGAGAATCCAAATGCTGTCTTTTGGGTTTGAACCCACACAGAGAGGGGCAATGGGATTTCAAGTTCTGTTCCCTTAACCACTTGGCAACAAAGGCCCTAAAATTTGCCTAAACCCTTTACCAACTAATAACGACATTATACCACTGTGTTGCAGAAGACTCTGGAAAACATTGTTGGAAAAGTAGAAGTTGCTTTTAACGAGCAATTTATCCTTTTCCCACAATGCTTTCTACTCTATTAGAAGATTATTTTCCAATTTCATCACATTTTGAATTGTCGTCTGCAAACTCTTTCAATTTATGGCAGTTAAAAATTTGGTGATCGGAAAAGGGTTAACCAAGGCATTCAAATTTCTTCATAACCAAGGCATTCAAATTTCTTCATATCTGTGAACACACACCTTTAAACATAGACATGCCATCTGTTTTGGGGAGCGTAAAGGGAGGGTGGGGGAACTTTGTGGTGGTGATCGTTGTGAGGTCATTGTTCTCAAAAGACTTCCACACCAAAGGGGGTTGAAATGGGATCTGTTTCTAATGGAAAGGTCCAATCTAGTATGGAATCTGATTTTACCAGCATGTAATTGATCGAAACAATCATGCAAGACCATTACCCTATCACAATCAAATTGTAAAACACACTTCGAATTCCTTAACCCAATACTTTAAATAGACTCCCTTTTAACTCTTTACCCTAGGCGACAGTGATGCATTGGTATAGAGTCTGTCCTCGTTCCAATGGTCCTAGGGTTTGATCTTCATAGGAGGCAAGGGAAGAACGCTGGTACAAAACCCATTACCAAACAATAAAGACATGTGACCAGTTTGTTTCAGATGACTCTTGAAAGCATTGTGGGAAAAGGATAAATTGCTCCTAAAAAGCAATTTCTCCTTTTCCCACATTGTTTTCCGCCCTATCAGAGGGTTATTTACCAATTTCATCACATTTTAAAATTTCGCCTGCAAACTCTTTCAATTTGGGACAGTCAAAAATTAGGCGTTTGGTAAAGGGTTAAGTACCCATTATAGTACCTACATTGTTTTCAAAAACACACTGCAGGAATTGTTTTTTCACACAGCAGAAATTATCAAAGATAAAGTTTTCTAATAATGTTTTCATTTGAGTATTTCTCAAATATTTCTTTTATTTAAATCATAGCAAGGGTTAAGGAATACACTGTTTCCACTTCTTTGTTCTGATTGCGCCTTTTCTTCTTTTCAAAAAAGAAATCAATACACTTCTTGAAAATGAGTCCCCAAGTAATCAATCACCTTGTTGAGTATTTCTCTGACAATATGGTAAAGAGACTAGCTACATTACCGTTAAAGAAATATACGACTAGAACCGTCAGAAAGCTAAGGTAATACTTGCGCTCAGTTACAGTTAAATTGTTTAATATCAAGAATAGTTGACAAATAGCATATAAGTATGTTTACTTCGCTTTTAAAGAATAGCTGTCTATGATAACATGTACATATGTTGCTTTTAAAAAAGCTAAGACAATATAATTAAGTTGTTCACAATATGCGATAAACAAAAACAGCCAGTAATAAACCGGGATGGATTTCTTAAAACGTGAGGGACCATTGAAATCCGAGAAATACTCCATTTTGAATATTTGCATTGTTGTGTTGCAGTATTTTTACATATGTCACATAACTTCTTTAACCATGTGACCGCCAGTTGCTTTTCCAAGCGATTATTGCTATTTTTAGACATAGCTCAGGCGTTAACAATAAAGTCAAAATGTGTGGTACACAATTTGTGAAAATTGCAATTTTAATGTATAACAATATAGGCACTATATTGTCATAATAATGTGGTGTTTCACTACAATAGTTCAACATGTTGTTTCATAATATTTAACTCTTTTTTACCCAGTTTTGCATTTTTTGTGCGCTACTATGCTTTTAACAAAGAGCATAAATTAAGCTAAAAGTTAAACTGTTAGTGAGTAAGCCAGCACATGCTAACAGTCCTTTTTTTCTTTTTTTTCTTAACCGCAAAATGCATTCTGTTGATTTTTGCAATATTATTGTGCATTATGCACTCTACCATGTTCAAAAGCCAAGAAAACCCCTTTTCAACTCATTACTTCCAGATGCATTTTAGTGCTTTTTAACCTTTGTCTGTTTACCACATGCAGATGGCATTCTTTTTTACTTGAAGCAGACGACTTTAGAAAAGCTTTGAAAAACCTTTCAGTTCTGCTGTTGTGATATGTGAATAGATTGAAAAAGCATTTTGGCAAAAGGTGGAATTGCTTGTTACAAGCAATTTCTCTTTCCACAGTGCTTTTTGAATGTTGTCTGCTACAAGATGCAAAAATGTGGCATTAGGTGATTATGTTTTAACCTTTCTCTGTTTCAAGTTAACGATAGAAGACAATAATTATAACAACAACAGACTTATTCCTAGTAACACTTATTTCTAACATCCATGTAACTGTGTAACTGATAAATCAACATTGAAATAATTGTGAGAAAATCATAACTTACTCATCAAGAACACATTTTGGAAGTCATAATTAACCCTTAAATGAGTCAAAGGGAAGTAAAATTACAGAAGCACAGCATGCAATTACCTGCATGCAAAATATGCTGACTTAAACATCTACCTTACTCCATAATGCCTAATTTTACTGTATCTCTAACAAAGAAACCACTGTGACAAAGAGATAAATTGCTCCTAATGTTGATCATTCAACCCTTTTGTTAAATTGGTTTCCTCCAATCATCATAAAGAAAAGAATCGAGAGTGATTAATCTAAGTTGTAAAAACTTGTTTCACAATCGATGGAAAATTAATAAGTTTAAACATAAACATAAAGAAATGTGCTTTTTCATGACATTTTTGTTGGTCAATATTGCTTCCCTTTAGGTCCAGTAAAATATTCACATATTGTGGAGAGGCTTAGAAAAGAATGGCAAAAAACCCCAAAACAAAACAAAAAACAAACACATTAGACCATTTTTTCTAATTCCAAACTTTAAAAGAGGTTAAACTGAGTTACCTATAGACCTATGTAGGCTATGTGCTATGTAAGCATGTGATGGCAATTTCACAACTTTCATTGGGAGTATATTCAGAAGAAAAGTATGACTGAAATTTATGAAATGCTTTTATACCCATATGGAACATCTTATAGTTTCAAGTAATAAGAGAATTAACTTGAAGTTGTCTGCTTCAATCACCTTGTAACCACAAAAAATTACTTAATTATCTGGTGCTCCCTTTCTCCATAATATTTCACTTTGCTGCATTTTCTTCAAAAGACTTAACAAATGGCTCAAAATGACCAATTAATCCTTTTATCACAGTGGTTTCAACCTTACCTAAAAAATGTATCTTTTATGCTATATTTGTTGTCTGCTGTCAAACATTTTCGTAAGAAGGAATTGCTCAACCGCTATAATATATCATAATAAAGCAGCACTTTATCCACTCAAAAGGGGGTGTATCTTTTTAGATTAACAATTATGATAACTTTTACCCTTTACTAGACAAATCTAAACACGAAATTCAGACACGTCTGTTGTAGACGCATTAGAAAATCAAAGGAGGAAAAGCGACATTCTTATCAAAATAAAGCAGCACTTTTTGCAGCTTTTCAGATTAACAACTATGATATCTTTAACCCGTTACTAGACAAATCTGAACACGAAATTCAGACACGTCTGTTGCAGACGCTGTAATGTAACGCTCTTAAATCAGCAAACCTTGTTCCAGAGGTTAACAACCGAGAGCGTTACATTACAGACCCATTAAAAACTCATTGTAGGGGAGCAACATTGTTTCACCCAGAAAAATAAATATTTCCAAATTTGATAAATTCCAACGAAATCACATTCTGCAGGATCAGCAGAATAGTTCCAATTACTCATCTGTTATTTCATTAGTGGTATTCATTAAATCAATGCGAGATGCACTTCTAGGGAATTTTCAGCAAGAGCAATTACCGAATTCTTGACATTTGCGATAAACAAGATTTGAACTATTCCTGTTTACTACACAAATTTAAATTATTCAAAGTCTGCCATTGGAATAATTATGATATCAATGCAAGTATGTACCAGTATTTATTAACCCTTTCCCAAACAATAACCAAATTTGACGACTGTGTTGAAGACAACTTTAGAAAACATTGTGGGAAAAGGAGAAATTGCTCGTAACGAGCAATTTTTCCTTTTCCCAAAAGGTTTTCTGCTATTTCTGAAGAATATTGTTCAATTTCATCACAGTTTGAAATGTCGTCTGCAAACTCTTTCAATTTATGACAGTTGACAATTTGTTGTTTGGAAAAGGGTTAATGACAGACAATGGAACAGCTTCAAGCTCTGTTCCAAACCATTCCTTTGGGCTTCACTTGTCTGCTGTTGATAAACCTATTCCCCCCATATGAAAATATGGAAATGGTCCAAATCAAAAGCTGCAGCAGGCAACACTGATAAAGAAATGAAAATGAACGTCATCTTTAAGATATTGGGTTCATCCATTAAAACCATGTGACACATGAAGATATTGCTCATGACAAGCGATTCATTGTTTTACCATAATCATGCTTTCCTCCCATTATCAGTAAGAAAAGCAATTTTGTTCTTGTTATTTATTGTCTGCTGTCCCTTTATAATTGGACCAGTCAAATGTTCCAGTAAGGAGGAATGAGTTTGAGTAAGTAATTGCAAACTTATCAATAAAGTTTGTTCGCAGCTTCTGTCTCCATATCTCAGGGGATATATGTAAGGAATAAGTATAGAGATGTCATGCTACCAGCACAATGTCCCTTGATTTAGTTGACACGGTGCTTAATTGAGCCGTTCATACCAGATAGGTTAGTTAAAATGCATCTAGCAGTGATATTCAGTCAAGAGAACCTACAAAATATGATTTTCTAGTGGACTGAGGACTTAAGGTCAATGGTTCATACCCCATGACACCTCTTGTTTCATGGGAGTGACCTAGTGGACTGAGGACTTAAGGTCAATGGTTCATACCCCATGACACCTCTTGTTTCATGGGAGTGACCTAGTGGACTGAGGACTTAAGGTCAATGGTTCATACCCCATGAGACCTCTTGTTTCATGGGAGTGACCTAGTGGACTGAGGACTTAAGGTCAATGGTTCATACCCCATGAGACCTCTTGTTTCATGGGAGTGACCTAGTGGACTGAGGACTTAAGGTCAATGGTTCATACCCCATGACACCTCTTGTTTCATGGGAGTGACCTAGTGGACTGAGGACTTAAGGTCAATGGTTCATACCCCATGACACCTCTTGTTTCATGGGAGTGACCTAGTGGACTGAGGACTTAAGGTCAATTGTTCATACCCCATGACACCTCTTGTTTCATGGGAGTGACCTCTGGCAAGGCACTTCAGAGCCCCTAGCTTATTACTGGAAAGCTGTTAAATAACTGATAAATTGTTGTTCAGCATTATACACCATACATTTACAAACAAAACAAGGATTTGTTTAATAAGGTTGTGGAGAATTCCTGTGAATTAGACATTCTGAAGATGCCAATGGAAACCTAGTGCCTCCTTTGTCAACCAGTAGTTTCTGAAACTTTCTTCATGACCTTCCGACAAGTTTTTGAGCCTAGCATCAGACAATGATAAAAGTAGCTAGTGTGCACTTTGACATGTCAAAACCCTTTGGATGCTTATATACACAAAATAGCAGAAACACAGTTGAAATAGAACAGAGGATGATCAAAAACATAAAGGTATGGTTTTGTAAAATATAAAGCTCACTTTCAAGAGTGTGTCACTCTGTTTCCCTTAAATGATTAACCAATCACTGCATCGATGTAGATTAAAGTGTCATTATATGACTGCCTACAAAAACAGTCTGATTGAAAGAGAACTTATCCAATAGAAAAATAAGTTCCTATTTTGTCAAAATTGCATTTAAATAGGCAAAAGACATCCATGAAGAATGGATTGATATATCAATAGTCGTAAATCTAAATCTCAGGAAAACCAAACAAAACATATTTCATTGGTACAATAAAAAAAAGGAAATAAACATTACCTTGACTTAAAATCAATAAACAGTGTCTAATCACAAATCCTCAATCCATTTGAAATGTATATCCGTATATCCGTCCAAATGAATAATTCACTGCATGCAAAGACTTTAAAGAAACTATAAACCCTTCAGTGCCAAAAAAACCCACACGCAAACCCACACTGTAAACAAACTTCAGACAAAAGAACCATAAACAAAGTATCCGAATAGTTCTGGCACTGGACAATCTATGGAGAGATATCAAGCTCGGCTTTTTGACTCTTTCACAGCTCTGATAAGGTCTGCATCATGTGATCAAGTCTGGGGCTTACGGGCAGATAAACAGTTTTTAACTTTCACTGCTCCTAAAAACTCGACATGACAGCGATCTAGGTAGCCATTTCACTGTGTCAGAGAAAAATGTTAATTAAAATCATGTGTGTGCTAATACCAGCTTCCAGCCTTAATCCTTCTCTCTTTGCCTCCTTTTTTTTATTCCAGGAATTTTGCGTCTGCGTCTGGCCCAAATTGAAAGCATGATCAAAAGACAGTGCCTTAATCCATTACCCCCATACGGAAATTATTTATCCCAAATTTCATTTTAATATTTGCTGATTGGTCCAAGTTGAAAGCAATTTACAGTAGATGCTTTAAAAAAAGATAAAATAAATACATTTTCTTTAAAATATTTAGAAGAAAATTTTAATGATTGTGAAAAAAAAATGATGAACTGCTTGTTTAGAGCAGTTCATCCTATTGTAGGTGTCTTTAAGATCTTCTGCCGCAGTTGCCCAATATTTAGATGTTCAAGTAGCCAATGAGTCCATTAAAATTTATTCAATTAAACAGACAATAACAGAAACGTAAAAAATTGCAGCAGAAGACAGACATTGAGACCATAGCAAGAAAATAAATATTCTCTCTTTTAAAAAGACCGTGTTTTTGCATATAGGTATATATTTTTCATAAATCTTATTATACTTTGTCCATATATGTCATCAAACTCATCTGCTGTAAAAAAAAAATCCGAGATAAAAAATAAACCCGTTTAATCACTACACTCCAGTTTCCCTGTGAGGTTTATTAATCTAAATAAAGCTTCTTAAAGAACTCGAGCAGACGCGTTCACCAGACAAGTTCATCCACTTCATTAAAACGGGGAACGATGCTATGTCCGCAACTATTCTTCCATCACTCTACAAAAAACCATATCAGCTTCCGCCATAAAAAGAAGTATTGTCCTTAAAACGCCTTTGGGGACGAAACTGTCAATACTGCTAACACTGATGTACAATGGCGACACTCGCATTAATTAAGCCATGCATGATTAATTATGTAAAAAGAAATCAATAATTTTTAATTTGAAACCCAAACTGTACAACCAATGAAAGTAGTTCCCTTGCACTTTCCATCCGCGAGTAACCTGTGAAATCCAGACGAGAAACTATCGAATATCTCAGAAAGAAAACACTAACATCAATTGTCGTCTGCTAGTAACAGAATCAGCTGATACTGTAATCCTATCATCTCCAATAGCTGGCTTTTATGAAAAAAAGAAATTTGGTCCCCGATTCTTTTTGTTGATATTGGTAAATATCACCCAATACCTGTCACTTTAACCCCTTTTCAGATAGCTATAGTATATATGTATCTTAATCCATTACCAAACAATAATGACATTTGACCAGTTTGCTGCAGATGACTTTAGAAAATATGGCGGGAAAGGAGAAATTGCTCTTAACAGATATTGAGAAATGCAATTGCTCCTTAAGGAATGATGATTTTTACCCTAAATAACATAGAGTGAACTTTATTGTTTATGTTTTAGAAAATGCATATGCTATTGCTTTCCATTGAGACCAGAAACACAGGCTATTGGGCAATCATATTACACTATAACCATAGCAACAAAAGGTGAATTTGCTCGTCATAAATCAATTCTATTTAAGTCATATCAATTTCATTTTTTTTAGGATTACCCCTGAAAATATTCAAGATATCTTTTGTGATTTTGATAACCGATTTTTGCCTTTTATGAATATGGCACACAACAGAAAGATAACTGTTGTCTGCTGTTGCTTTTAATTTTGACCGGTCACAAAGTCCCATATAAAGCAAATAGATTGGATAATTTGTAAGTTTTGATGAAATGGGTTAAAAATAAATTGTGAGATCAATGCAAGACTATAGTAAGTACTTCACAAACATGAAGCACTTGCTATAGTCTTGCATTGGACCCTCTAAATGTGGAAACCAGGCAATCTTTTATCTCCAGGAAGAAGACATTCATCAAGCGAGCAGAAAGCTCCTTGATCCTGCTTAGAGGTCCAAGCCCCGCACTGACTGCATGGCTATCACCATTGAAGTTGTTTTGGAATTCCTTTTCACAGTTTATTGAAAACATAAACATTAATTAATTTTCCCCTCTGACTCAAGACTCTCAATTTCTGAGAGGTATCCTTTAATACTCTTTTTACACCATGTTTCAAGCAGGGAATTGATCTTTGTTTACATCATCCAGTGCAAGGTTTAACTTTTCTACACTGGATATGTTTTTTTTGGAATTGACAGGAGTTTGTGGCTCTTTCCAAATCAATTAATGAGTGTCATTGGGCAAGACTTATTAGCGACAGTAATGCATTGGTAGAGCAAGTGACAGCCTCTTGTACTATGAGTCCCAGGTTCAATCTAGTTGGGGACAATTGATGGAACTAGCCCCCAAGTCGACACAAGTTTTGGTCGTGTATGTAGGAAGCAGTCACCGAAAGTGAATTTTATAAGCTTCGAGCCTCCATAAAATGAAATCAATTGAAGATTTGCTATCCTCAGCAAAGTACTGATAGAGCAAGCAGGAAGAATCTATCTTATGCTTTGTTTGATTAAAAAGCAGTTGAAAGTGAAGTTAAATAAACTTTTCGTATTAAGTCAAGTTTCCCTTTTTTGCAAAGCTTTCTGGGTAAAATGATGTTTCATGAAGAAAGGAGTTACTCATTGACATATAAGGCTGCTGATGCTTTCAAATAGTCCAAAAATATCATATGGGGTGGGGACTTGTTAGGCAAAGGTAATTCTATGCAAAATCAAAGTGTAAAAAATCTGCAATTAAATCAACAGTAACAGTCATTTGAAGTAAGAGTCAGCAAAATAAGTTTTTCTGTAATATGGAAATGGTTCATTAAATTGATGCCATTATGCACCAAGGGACACAATTAGTAACAAAATAGTTCAAGAGTGATGTCCCTTGGTACAAAATGACATGGGGCTCACTATTGGGAACTATCAACCTCTGGAGCCAAACTTCACAGTACATTAAATCAATTATTTCTAAATTTATCTATTTATTCAAATGGGTTTTATTATCATCTCAACATTCTTTCAGTTCTGTTGCAACACCCATCCCATATTGATGGAGGAAGACCCAATACTTAACTGCAGTATGGGCTGGACAAGTTGGGTATGACCATCAGCATTCTGAAAGTCAGTCAGACTGCCTCTCATGACAATCCAAGTGCCATCCACAGGATTTGAACCCGAATGCAGAGGAATCATGTGATTTCAAGTTCACAGTACAAGCTACTGAAGATTACATCACAGCGCCACATGGAATTTCTAGAAGGGTTGAAGATGGAATGCCCAAAATTAAAGACACATGTAATGTAGGGAAATATACTTTCATCTAAATTTTTTGGTGGATCTCATGATCACTTAAAACCTTTTCTATCAAATAAATAACTTACTTCATGGATTCTTGCTTTAACCATCTTTAAGAAACAAAACTAAGAAAACCTATCATGCTTGTTGTAAACAAATCTCTTTTTGTCACAACTGTTTCCGTGTCTTGAAATAGGCTCAAGTGAATGTATTAATGTTGCTTTAACCCATTACCAAACAATAAGGACATTCAACCAGTTTGTTGCAGACGACTTTGGAAAACATTGTGGGAAAAGGAGAAGTTTTCAATTTCAGACTGTGGAAAATTCTGCGTTTGGTAAAGGGTTGATTTGAACCCATGTCTGCCATGCATTTCGCTATATTTGAAAAGTATTATCAAATGTATAAGTTAGAAACAATTTTTTGAACTTCAAAACAAAAAGGGAGATGAATGATTAAATTAAGGAATTGTTTCCAAACAAGATTAGTACATGTCCATCCAAACAAACGATGGATTAGTAGCATGAGGGATGTTTTAAAATGAATGACATGTGACAACGAGTAATTGAACGAAAGGGGGTGGCAATTTGAAGCAAATATTGTCCTCTTTCTCCTGATTCCAGAATGTCTTTGTCTTTTGTATCATAATGCTTGACTCATAGGGGAATATGCACTAATTTGATTTAACCCTTTTCTCTAAATGCAGCTCGCAGTCTCTGTAACGTATGACAGGACATACATATAACATAATGACAATGTGCTAAACCCTTAGAATGCTGGGTAATTTCCTAATATATATATGTTTGTTTCATCTGCTTTCCAAAACCTAAAATATCTGCTTAATGTTTTTGAGGAAAGATACACAGAGAAGCAAACAGGTTAGATCACAGGCCAGTCACCAATTTACTTGGAGGCTGGCCTCGAGTTTAACCTCTATAAGCATGGAGTCAGTTCCACCACTTTAATTAAGGGTTAGGGATGAGCAGTTTCTCCTAATGTCACAATGTACATCATCATCTTCTGTATATTAATTTTGTTCTGATATTTTCAAATGAGCTTAACTTCTCCTTTACTTCCTAAAAGATTTTCTACCATATTTATTAGTCCATAATTCAATTCATCGTCTTCAAACAGACTCTATAATAAGTTTATTGAAGTTGAGAGCATGGTGACAAGTGACAGATTACTCGTCAGAAGCAATTCCTGTTTTGGTAGAAAAGCTCTTAAGATGTTATCAAAAGAAAATGCCTTTGGCATGACTAAAGCAATTTACTCTTCCCAACACAATCTTTGAGGGTTTTTTTCCGCATCAGCTTTATACTGTATCTTTAATAGAGATAATGTTGGAAAAGGAGAAATTACTGAAATGAGTAAAGATGCTTTCTGTCCTATCAGTTTTGTTGTCTGCACACGCCTTAGCTACTTTGGACATCTTTAATATTTCTGTTTATTTCCTTACTCCCTAATACCTCACCTTGATCTGTCTGTAGCAGAAGTATTTCAAAACACAAAATGAGAAATGCAGCAGAAATCTAAAGAAACCATTGTGAGAAAAGAAAAGTTTTGCCTACTGTGCTTTTCATCATTTTGTCACGGTGGTGTTGACCCAACATGCATTTCTTGCCGTCTGCTGTTGCTTCCAATTTGGACCATTCACAAATTACCATATGGGGGAATTAGTTAAAACACAGAGATAAAGATGTATGCTGCAGTTAAGCAATATGAACAAGTTCCTTCTAACTTAACCCTTTACTAAACACCAAATTTTCGACGGTAGCAGGTCAATTCGTACCCAAACCAATTCGTACCCACCCTTTTTTGGCTAATTCGTACCCACTTTTCGGTCAATTCGTACCCATCCTAATTTTCAACAAGTCAATTCGTAACCATCCTATACTTCAGTATTTTAATATCATTTGTTTTACGTTGTTCATGTTTTGTTTTTGTCTAATGTGTTTTAATTGTGAGGGAAGCATTGTGAGTAGGTGTATGTGTGCTTTGTTTTACGTAAAATGGTGTTTAAAAATTAAATAAAATGATATAGCGTTTCCCTTTAAGTTATATATGTTTTCTTCATTTGACATCCAGTTTTGTTTTCTTGCTTTTCACACTTACCTCATTTTAACTAACTGACATGGATTCTTTTCATCACGTGCAAACCGAAGAATGCAGCGTCAATTGTCATTAATTGTTCTATCGATTGGTGTCCTTAATTACTAGGCTAATCATAAGCCAGTTACAATAAAAGGGGTGTTACAAAATTATAGCAAATTAAAACATATTGTTATTGATTAATTCATCATAAGTTACTTTCAAATCAAATTGAGACCGACATGTTGTTAATGGCGAATCATAATTGTATAGATAACATCATAAAACACGTGCGCTCGTGCCTTAAAAAAATGAACACAATGTTTGTGGTATATTTTCATTTATAAATGATATCTTTCTATTTGTCCCTACGCGAATTCTAACACAAAAGGTAAATTTGCCGGCACGCGTCTTCATTAATGGTTTATCATTAGTTTATAGATAATCTATATGTTCATGTTCTTTTTATATGTTGTTGTTTTGTTAAGTCTTTGATAAAAAGTTTCTTTCGGAAATTCATTTATATGGCCGCCTATTTACGAAAATTGCCTATTGATAGCTAACTTACATGCCTCAAAGCTCAAAGTTTAAAAAAATACATTTCATTTATTATGTACTATAATTCGTTTCAAAATATGTAAGAATTTCATTTAATGTGTACTATAATTCGTATTAAATTATAGACTGGTTACGAATTGACTTCTTAAAAATTAGGATGGGTACGAATTGACCGAAATGTGGGTACGAATTAGCCAAAAATGGGTGGGTACGAATTGGTTTGGGTACGAATTGACCGGGAAGCATTTTCGACTATCCCAAATTGAAAGAGTTTGCAGACGCCATTTCAAAATGTGATGAAATTGGAAATTAATCTTCTGATAGGGCAGAAAACAGTGTGGGAAAAGGAAAAATTTGGGGAAAGGAAAAATTGCTGACGTTATGTGCAATTTCTCCTTTTCCGCAATGTTTTCAAGAGTCGATTGCAGTAAAGTGGTTAAATGACATTATTGTTTGGTAAGGGTTAAGCAATATGAACAAGTTCCTTTTAACTTAATAAAAACTCCCTCTTCAAACTCAAGACCACTGATTGTTCGTCAGATAGCATTCATTGTTGAATATGTCAGCCATTTCGCAATAAAATCCAAATCTGGAATGTTTCGTTCCTCAGCAAGGGCATGCCTGGAATTCCAGCAAAACTGATCAGATCTTAAAAGTGCACAGATGTGTGGCATCCAGTGTGCAAGCCTTGAACCGGCTGTTTCAAATTGACAAAGAAGTTACAGGGGTGGCGAAATCTGGTTTTAATCTACTTGTCCCCAAATGCGACATCTATGGCTGCACTTGTGCCTTTAATGATTATTATAAATTTCAGTCTGTTATGGCTTAACCCTTTACCAAGGCCAAGACGATATTTGAAAAAATGCGATGAAATTGGAAAATAATCTCCTCATAGGACAGAAAACATTCTGTGAAAAGAAGAAATTGTTCGTTATGAGCAATTTCTCCTTTTCCAACAATGTTTTCCAGAGTTGTCTGCAACAAAGTCGTCAAATGTTGTTATTGTTTGGTAATGGGTGAAGGACAATCTTGGCAACATGGACAATAGATGACATGGAGCCATTGGTTAAAGCGAGTATCTTTGACATAATGAGATCAAGACCCCAGTGGAATTGTGAAAAAAGTAAACTATAGATGATCCAAAAGAGAACACAGTCCTTCCCATAATACATGGAAGATAGAATATCCTGTGGCTCTGTCTACGTCTTACTTCTTCATATAGGGATCAGTCACATAGCTGTCATCTGCTGTTGCTTTTAGTATCGGACCAACAATAAACTATAAAGAAAATCAAATATGGTAGCATGGGCTTAAGTTTTTTCTACAGAATTATAAGATAAAGACCAAAGAGGATGTATGCACAAACTACAATGTAAGATTATTCCATAAATCAGAAACGACATTATCCTTCCCATAATGCTTAACAGACAGAACGCCTTGCAGCTCCCTCTATGTCTTCTTTCTCTTAGTATGGATTTGTCTTGGTGATTGTCATCAGCTGTTGCTTTTAATATTGGACCAATCACAAACCATAAACTGAATCAAATATGGTGGAATGAGTTAAAGCTTCTTCTTCACAATTGTAAGATAAAGACCCCTGAGGAATCATGCACAAAGTAGACTGTTCTATAATTCCATAATTCAGTAAAGACACTATCCTTCCCATAATGCCTGACAGATAGAATGCCCTGTGGCTCCCTCTATATGTTTTCTTTCTTTTGGTATGGATTGGTCTTATAATGACCATCTGCAGTTGCCTTCATAGAATTGAACCAATCACAAACAATCAATCAAAATCAAATATGGCTGAATGGATTTAAAACTTTTTTTTTTGGACAATTTGCTCAGCAGCAAAACCAATTATGAAGGAGTGATTTAAAGATTCTTTGTATAGAAATAAGATAAAGACCCCCCAAAGGAATCATACACAATGTAGATGTATCAATAATTCCGTAATTCCGTAAAGACACCATTCTTCCCATAATGCCTGGCAGATAGAGTGCCCTGTGGCTCCCTCTACATCTTCTTTCTCAATGGACTGACTGATATCTAATAGCTCATGGTAATATTAATCCAAATAGCACAGTTGTAACAAAATGTTGTGATTTATGAATTGCTTTCTGACTTTTCAAGGTGGTTTCATATTGTGTTATCAAGTTTTCAGTTTTATAACGACTTTCCTGGGATAAACATGTACTTTGCTGGGGCTCTAAAGAGTTTTGCCAAAGGACTATTCCATGAAACCAGAGCAGCTCTGACACTTAGCATCAAGTTCATTAACTTATCAACAAGGCGGCAGGATGCTTTTTTTCCTAATACTGAGCACTATTGAAGTTTAATTTATAGCAGAAGACCCTTGAAGCAGTAATAGCTTTTGACCACTCTTTAATAAACAACAATGTCTTTAATCCCAAAAATAGAAAAAAGTTTCAAGGCATCAATTTAGATCAAATCATGACTAGATTACATGTACATTACTTTGGTAAGATTGAAATTATTGTTCGGAGGAAGGGCGGCTTCTTTTCATATGATACTGATTGTAGACTGAAGTATATTATTTGGAACAGGAAATTAATATATAAATCAGCAGTACATGACAGTTTGCTCCTCCATGCTCTTAATAATATGAACCAAGTAAATCAGGAAATCCATGTGCATTATCAGTAAATATGAATAAATCAATGTGATTAGACGACTCTGGAAAACATTGTTGGAAAAGGAGAAACTGCTCTTAACGAGCAGTTTCTCCTTTTCCAACAATGCTTTTTACCCTATCAGAAGATTGTTTTTAAAGATCCTGGACGTCATACACTAAATATATATAGGTAAAAAGTAGAATTTGCGTATGGTATTCAGCTATGCTTCTAACAAATATTCATTAAAAACAAATCCCCGAAATCACGGTATAACTCAAGATATTGACGGAAAATGCCCACGGCCTCTACTTTTGTATGTTACTACAGCTATATGGTAATTAGTTACGTCACGTGACGAGGTACACCTAACTAAGAAGATACTAGCGTCAGCGTCCATTTTTATTTTCAGCGTGTAGTCTTAGTATCACGTGAGCGTCACGTGACCAGTTGTTCATAGCTTGACGCTATATTTAGATTATGTCTGATTTCCCACGGATTTTTATAAAAAGAAAAATGTCAAAATTCATCTTATATGCTATTGGTTTCTCTGCTAAAATGTTGAATTATTCTTTATTCCTTTATTTTCGAAAGTTTCAAAAACTAATCCTATGACGCACAGAAACTTTAAATATCATCACATTATAGAATGTCGTCTGCAATCTCTTTCAATTTGGGACTGTCGAAAATTTGGCTTTTGGTAAAGGGTTAAAGAAAGATGACTTCCTCCGATTCTCTTCTTGACGTCATCCTATTAGTTGTTGTAAAGTGTTTCAAAGTCTGTTATGGGTGTAGGAATGTAGTCAGAAAATTATCATGACAATGGGAGAAATGTTATTTCTTATCACATTGCTTTATCTTTCTTTATGTCTCCTACGAGAAATATCCCTAAAAGGGCAAATAGTTTACTTATTCCCCTATATGGAAATTTATGTTGGTCAAAGTCAAAAGCATCAGATGTGTGAGAAAATTTGTAATTTGTTTCTGTTTTTAAAATTGAAACCTTTAAGAGAAATTCATCCTTTCCTCACAGTGGTTTCTTAAGGCCTCTGAAGCAGATGTAGACCAAAGTAAAGTATTATGGAGTAAGTAATATGACTGATAGCTATTGTTCCCACAAATAACTTTCTGCGGAAATTATTTTACAATCTTTTTTAAAGATTTACTATGATTGACATCAGTACTGAGGTTTGTTTTAGAGTTCCTTTGTCTCCATTTTACTTTGTTTAATGATTTATTTACCCATAAACCCCTAGAATTACCTTTGTTTCGCTAAGACGTGACAAAAACGAGTACTCTCCTAGGAAAATGAAATAATTATTATTCTAATCATGTTGGGAGAATGTATAGCCTGACTGCTTATTATAAAGTAAATGAGCCTTTGTCTACATAACAAGTAACAAAAGTAATCAGACTTGTGAACTTATCTGTTATGTATGATATGTTTTCCTTCTAGCTGAATTTCTTGATTAAAAAAGAACTGTTGAATTAACACTTGTGCCTGATCTTGTATCACAATAAAATGTATACTTTTTTGTCAGACTAAGGAGCAGCTTCTCAGCAGCTGACTTAACCCTTTACCAAACGCCAAATTTTTTACTGTCCCAAATTGAAAAAGTTAGCAGACAACACTTCAAAATGTGATGAAATAGAAAAATAATCTTCTGATAGGGCTGAAAACATTGTGAGACAATGAGAAATTGCTCATTAAGAGCAATTTCTCCTTTTCCCACAGTGGTTTCCAGAGCCGATTGCAACAAAGCGGTTAGATATCGTTATTGTTTGGTTACTGGGTTAACAAAAGCATCCCAACACCTATGCCCCTCCCCCCCCTCCCCCCACCCCCCCGGCAAAAAAAGGAAATTATTGAATGGAATAAAATGAGATAATTGAATACATGTCTCTAATGAACAGAGACAATCAGAGTGAATTTAACTTAAAATTGTAATGAAAATGTTATTCTTTTCTATTATGCCATCTTCTGTAACTTTTAAACCGTATAGTGCTGGAACCGGCTTTGTGCAAACAGGTAAGTAAAGTAAATTGGCGTCTGGCCCGTGATCTAACCAGTGTTTGCTACTCTTTCCTCAACAAAATTAAGCAGATATTTAAGGTTTTGGAAAGCAGACGACACAAAAATCTATTTTAAGGAAATTACCCAGCATTATAAGGGTTAATTCAAGTCCAGCCCAAAACCTCAATATCATGCTATGTTGGGATAAGCTAAATGATTGTATATGATGCTGAATGATTGTATATGATGCTGAATGATTGTATATGATGCTGAATGATTGTATATGATGCTGAATGATTGTATATGATGCTTAATGATTGTATATGATGCTTAATGATTGTATATGATGCTAAATGATTGTATATGATGCTGAATGATTGTATATGATGCTGAATGATTGTATATGATGCTGAATGATTGTATATGATGCTGAATGATTGTATATGATGCTTAATGATTGTATATGATGCTGAATGATTGTATATGATGCTAAATGATTGTATATGATGCTAAATGATTGTATATGATGCTGAATGATTGTATATGATGCTTAATGATTGTATATGATGCTAAATGATTGTATATGATGCTTAATGATTGTATATGATGCTGAATGATTGTATATGATGCTGAATGATTGTATATGATGCTTAATGATTGTATATGATGCTTAATGATTGTATATGATGCTGAATGATTGTATATGATGCTGAATGATTGTATATGATGCTGAATGATTGTATATGATGCTTAATGATTGTATATGATGCTGAATGATTGTCTATGATGCTGAATGATTGTATATGATGCTGAATGATTGTATATGATGCTTAATGATTGTATATGATGCTTAATGATTGTATATGATGCTGAATGATTGTATATGATGCTGAATGATTGTATATGATGCTGAATGATTGTATATGATGCTGAATGATTGTATATGATGCTGAATGATTGTATATGATGCTGAATGATTGTATATGATGCTTAATGATTGTATATGATGCTGAATGATTGTATATGATGCTGAATGATTGTATATGATGCTGAATGATTGTATATGATGCTTAATGATTGTATATGATGCTGAATGATTGTATATGATGCTGAATGATTGTATATGATGCTAAATGATTGTATATGATGCTAAATGATTGTATATGATGCTGAATGATTGTATATGATGCTGAATGATTGTATATGATGCTGAATGATTGTATATGATGCTGAATGATTGTATATGATAAAATGATTGTATATGATGCTAAATGATTGTATATGATGCTGAATGATTGTATATGATGCTGAATGATTGTATATGATGCTGAATGATTGTATATGATGCTGAATGGTTGTATATGATGCTGAATGATTGTATATGATGCTGAATGATTGTATATGATGCTGAATGATTGTATATGATGCTGAATGATTGTATATGATGCTGAATGATTGTATATGATGCTGAATGATTGTATATGATGCTTAATGATTGTATATGATGCTTAATGATTGTATATGATGCTAAATGATTGTATATGATGCTGAATGATTGTATATGATGCTGAATGATTGTATATGATGCTTAATGATTGTATATGATGCTTAATGATTGTATATGATGCTGAATGATTGTATATGATGCTGAATGATTGTATATGATGCTTAATGATTGTATATGATGCTTAATGATTGTATATGATGCTAAATGATTGTATATGATGCTGAATGATTGTATATGATGCTGAATGATTGTATATGATGCTGAATGATTGTATATGATGCTGAATGATTGTATATGATGCTGAATGATTGTATATGATGCTTAATGATTGTATATGATGCTGAATGATTGTATATGATGCTGAATGATTGTATATGATGCTGAATGATTGTATATGATGCTTAATGATTGTATATGATGCTGAATGATTGTATATGATGCTGAATGATTGTATATGATGCTAAATGATTGTATATGATGCTGAATGATTGTATATGATGCTTAATGATTGTATATGATGCTGAATGATTGTATATGATGCTGAATGATTGTATATGATGCTGAATGATTGTATATGATGCTAAATGATTGTATATGATGCTAAATGATTGTATATGATGCTGAATGATTGTATATGATGCTGAATGATTGTATATGATGCTGAATGATTGTATATGATGCTAAATGATTGTATATGATGCTGAATGATTGTATATGATGCTGAATGATTGTATATGATGCTGAATGATTGTATATGATGCTGAATGATTGTATATGATGCTGAATGATTGTATATGATGCTGAATGATTGTATATGATGCTGAATGATTGTATATGATGCTGAATGATTGTATATGATGCTTAATGATTGTATATGATGCTTAATGATTGTATATGATGCTGAATGATTGAATATGATGCTGAATGATTGTATATGATGCTAAATGATTGTATATGATGCTGAATGATTGTATATGATGCTTAATGATTGTATATGATGCTGAATGATTGTATATGATGCTGAATGATTGTATATGATGCTGAATGATTGTATATGATGCTTAATGATTGTATATGATGCTGAATGATTGTATATGATGCTGAATGATTGTATATGATGCTGAATGATTGTATATGATGCTGAATGATTGTATATGATGCTTAATGATTGTATATGATGCTTAATGATTGTATATGATGCTTAATGATTGTATATGATGCTGAATGATTGTATATGATGCTTAATGATTGTATATGATGCTGAATGATTGTATATGATGCTGAATGATTGTATATGATGCTGAATGATTGTATATGATGCTGAATGATTGTATATGATGCTAATGATTGTATATGATGCTTAATGATTGTATATGATGCTAATGATTGTATATGATGCTGAATGATTGTATATGATGCTGAATGATTGTATATGATGCTGAATGATTGTATATGATGCTGAATGATTGTATATGATGCTGAATGATTGTATATGATGCTAAATGATTGTATATGATGCTGAATGATTGTATATGATGCTGAATGATTGTATATGATGCTTAATGATTGTATATGATGCTTAATGATTGTATATGATGCTGAATGATTGTATATGATGCTTAATGATTGTATATGATGCTGAATGATTGTATATGATGCTGCTGAATGATTGTATATGATGCTGAATGATTGTATATGATGCTGAATGATTGTATATGATGCTGAATGATTGTATATGATGCTGAATGATTGTATATGATGCTGAATGATTGTATATGATGCTGAATGATTGTATATGATGCTTAATGATTGTATATGATGCTGAATGATTGTATATGATGCTAAATGGTTGTATATGATGCTGAATGATTGTATATGATGCTTAATGATTGTATATGATGCTGAATGATTGTATATGATGCTTAATGATTGTATATGATGCTTAATGATTGTATATGATGCTAAATGATTGTATATGATGCTGAATGATTGTATATGATGCTGAATGATTGTATATGATGCTGAATGATTGTATATGATGCTTAATGATTGTATATGATGCTGAATGATTGTATATGATGCTGAATGATTGTATATGATGCTGAATGATTGTATATGATGCTAAATGATTGTATATGATGCTTAATGATTGTATATGATGCTAAATGATTGTATATGATGCTGAATGATTGTATATGATGCTGAATGATTGTATATGATGCTTAATGATTGTATATGATGCTGAATGATTGTATATGATGCTGAATGATTGTATATGATGCTGAATGATTGTATATGATGCTGAATGATTGTATATGATGCTGAATGATTGTATATGATGCTGAATGATTGTATATGATGCTGAATGATTGTATATGATGCTAAATGATTGTATATGATGCTGAATGATTGTATATGATGCTGAATGATTGTATATGATGCTTAATGATTGTATATGATGCTTAATGATTGTATATGATGCTAAATGATTGTATATGATGCTTGAATGATTGTATATGATGCTGAATGATTGTATATGATGCTTAATGATTGTATATGATGCTGAATGATTGTATATGATGCTGAATGATTGTATATGATGCTGAATGATTGTATATGATGCTGAATGATTGTATATGATGCTGAATGATTGTATATGATGCTTAATGATTGTATATGATGCTTAATGATTGTATATGATGCTTAATGATTGTATATGATGCTGAATGATTGTATATGATGCTGAATGATTGTATATGATGCTTAATGATTGTATATGATGCTGAATGATTGTATATGATGCTGAATGATTGTATATGATGCTTAATGATTGTATATGATGCTGAATGATTGTCTATGATGCTGAATGATTGTATATGATGCTGAATGATTGTATATGATGCTTAATGATTGTATATGATGCTGAATGATTGTATATGATGCTAAATGATTGTATATGATGCTGAATGATTGTATATGATGCTAAATGATTGTATATGATGCTGAATGATTGTATATGATGCTGAATGATTGTATATGATGCTGAATGATTGTATATGATGCTGAATG
The DNA here is from genome assembly GCA_947846245.1 of Cerastoderma edule. NCBI lineage: Eukaryota > Metazoa > Mollusca > Bivalvia > Cardiida > Cardiidae > Cerastoderma > Cerastoderma edule. The sequence goes on from OX401407.1 coordinate 8,398,933, forward strand.
ATTGTATATGATGCTGAATGCCAAAACATATCCATTCATAAAATTGCCTTCTTCAATTACTGTCAGGGATTACATGAGATTATCAGAGATCTCATAAAACTGGGAATTAAAGGTAATAATTATTCATATAATTCTTACCAGTGCTTTACCTTTTATATGTTACCAACTGGCATTGAGGATTCAAAAAAGACTTTATTGTATAGTTTGAGGGTCCAGTGCAATATCTTAAAGGAAGTTGGGTTTGGTCCACTGGTCAGTGTTTTGATGGGTCTGCAGCAGAAGTTTGAAAGAACCATAATCAAAAAATAAGAATTTCATGACACGAGGACCTTAATCTTCTTTTGTCACAATTGTTTCCGGCATATATACATTGTACGACAAAGTTTTTTTTTCTGTACAAATGATTACCTGTTACTTATTTCAATTTGGCCAGTTTACAAAAACAAATAATAGGGAACAAGTTAAATGCAAAACACAAATCATACCATAAATTAAAATACATAAACTATAGGCAAAGAGTTTCGAAACAATATATTATAAAATTCTTGAGTATTAACTCACCAAGGAATAAAAACAATTTCCGGGGAAAATCCAGAAGATTAATGGCTTACTGAAAAAGTAAAACTCCATCAGGTCTTGTCCTTTTCCCTCTTGGGAAAATTCTGTGAAAATCGTATGAGACGCGTAATAATTCAACTCAAAATATCACCCCATTTAACCCTTTACCAACCAATAGCGACATTTGACCAGTTTGTTGCATACAACTCTGGAAAACACTGTGGGAAAAGGAGAAATTGCTCGTGAAGAGCAATTTCTCCTTTTCCCACAATGTTTTCTGCCCTATCAGAAGATTTTTTTTTTCAATTTCATCACAATTTGAAAAGTCATCTGCATACTCCTTCAATTTGGGACAGTCGAAATTTTGGCATTTGGGAAGGGTTAAAGGATAAACTGATTTTAAGCAACAGCAACAAATGAAAACTGTGTCATTACAAAACTATGTTGTACTAAACTGGCCACCTGATTTTTCTCAAAGAAGAGTTGGTTTAAACTGCTTTTATATAACCTTCCCCAAATACTTAACATGCAACTTCTTGCATTGAGCTATCATATAAAATAATTACAAAATTCTAGAATGAAAATTATCATAATTATGTCTTTTTTTTCTCTTATTCATTATAAATTTCTTTTTATGTTTTCCCCTCTAGTTTTCTATATAAATGTTTCTAAAATTAACTTTTGCTCAACAACCTTTTGCAACTGTTGCAAAAGTTTCCATTTTGCATAGATGTAATGCCAATTTTGCAATCTCTTTAAAGAAATGGAATACGCCAACTTGAAACATTGATAAAGATACAGGCATTAATAAACAGATTCCAAACTGCCTCTGAGTTAACCCATTACCAAACAATAACCGCTTTGTTGATGAAGACTCAGAAAACACTGTGGGAAAATGAGAAATTGCTCGTGACTAGCAATTTCAACTTTTTCCCACAATTTTTTCTACCCTGTAAGAAGGTTATTTTCTAATTTCATCACATTTTGAAATGTCGTCTGCAAACTCTTTCAATTTGGGACAGTCCAAAATTTAGCATTTAGTAAAGGGTTAAAGTCTGGGTATTCAGATATGAAGGTGATGTGAAAGTATTAAATTGCAATTATTCTATGAATCCCTTAATGCAATACTCTGTACCAGGTGTATGCAGTGCAGAAAACTGAAAAAATTAATTAAGTCATTGGAAGCTTGATTATAAATAAACAGGAAGCAACCTTTCCTCTTTACAGATAGTTTTTACCGTTTAAATTGAATTTGTTTGTTTTAATTTGTTTGTTTGTTTGTTTGTTCATTTGTTTGTATGTTTGTATGGGGCATAAGGCCTTGTCAACAGTAATTCAGTTATTTTACCACTTAACTTGATTTTGCTAGTGTAGGTCTGCCCTAACTAGTCTAGACAGTGTTGACGCAACGGCTTATATAACGTATCTTACATCATAGATTATGTCCGATAGGTACTATATAAGCAGGCCGTTCTGCACTAGTCGGGGACCTGAGTGAGCACTCTGTCTTCGCGCCACTACACCGAAGAACATTATTAAACTTACGCTAACAATCCACGGTTTCGTCTTGTCTTCATTTCTTTACAGCTAGTACTGTAATGTAAAGCTCTGCAGTGTCTTGCCCAAGGACACTCGCAAGAACAAGATATAAATTCAAAGAAACTGTTTTTTTTTTTTTTTCATCATTACTGTCTGCTAATTGATTTACAGGATTACATGTGAGAGAATGGGCTTCCTCCTCAACAGGGATGGCAAAATCAATTGTCCACATTGTCCAGCTTGTCCCAAAGCTTGTCTGGACAAGTGAAATGTTACTGAACTTTACTATAATACCATTATATGGACATATGCTGCAAAAGATAAGGCATCTACAAACAAGTAAATCCAAATTAGATTTCGCCACCCCTGCTAACTCTACTTATTCACGTTAATACTTCATTGAAGCACATACAATAGAAAGACTTGCATTGACCCCTCGTCAAGCTACCCTCATATCTGCAGCCATTAGTTCTTGATTTTTGGTACAAAGCCTTGGTTCAAACCTGCAACCTTCAACATATTAGATAGTCACCCTACCTCAGCACATAGGTGGTCTTTTAATTCAGAAAATATGAAGGCCAAAACATCAGAGCGAAAATTATTGAACAAAACAAAACATATCCCATAGCACTCCAACGGATACCAGTGAAGCCATCAGATCTTGGTACATTTACAATGCCCTGGTTCAAACCTGCAACCTTCAACATATTAGGTAGACAACATACCTCGGCACATAGGTGGTCTTTTAATTCAGAAAATGTGAAGGCCAAAACATCAGAGGGAAAATTATTGAACAAAACATATCCCATAGCACTCCAACGGATGCCAGTGAAGCCATCAGATCTTGGTACATTTACAATGCCCTGGTTCAAACCTGCAACCTTCAACATATTAGGTAGACAACATACCTCGGCACATAGGTGGTCTTTTAATTCAGAAAATGTGAAGGCCAAAACATCAGAGGGAAAATTATTGAACAAAACATATCCCATAGCACTCCAACGGATGCCAGTGAAGCCATCAGATCTTGGTACATTTACAATGCCCTGGTTCAAACCTGCAACCTTCAACATATTAGGTAGACAACATACCTCGGCACATAGGTGGTCTTTTAATTCAGAAAATATGTAGGCCAAAACATCAGAGGGAAAATTATTGAACAAAACAAAACATATCCCATAGCACTCCAACAGATACCAGTGAAGCCATCAGATCTTGTTACATTTACAATGCCCTGGTTCAAACCTGCAACCTTCAACATATCAGGTAGACAACATACCTCGGCACATAGGTGGTCTTTTAATTCAGAAAATATGTAGGCCAAAACATCAGAGGGAAAATTATTGAACAAAACAAAACATATCCCATAGCACTCCAACAGATACCAGTGAAGCCATCAGATCTTGTTACATTTACAATGCCCTGGTTCAAACCTGCAACCTTCAACATATTAGGTAGACAACATACCTCGGCACATAGATAGTCTTTGATTCAGAAAATCTGTAGGCTCAGACAGAAAATTCTAGACCGAAACTAAAATAAATGTGTTTTTATTTTAAACATGATGGAAGAGGGGCCTCCAGGCTATCTTAGAAATGTGTTTGGTAATGGAAGTTAGATTATCCCTACAAGCTCCATCAAAGTAAGATGGGAAGGTAACTGTCAGTCTGTCAGCCATGTGGTCTCGAAGATGAATTATCGTATATAGATGTACCAACACCATACTACTAATGGCATTACAAAAACCTCATGAAACCCTGTTTGTTTATTTATTTCTATGCTGTACCAACAATTTTTCAGTTATAAAACAGCTTTCCTGGATCCATCAGTACTAGGCAAGGGCTCTGAAACGACTTTCGAAAGGTCACTCCCATGAATCCAGAGATGCCTGTTGGGCTCGAACCCAGAAGCCTGAGTTCTAAGTCAACAAAATTAACCGCTGGGCTACGCAGGACCACTCATGAAACAATGACCATGATGTTTGAAAGTTCTCTTTCATGACTCTGAGACAAACCTGAGCTTCTACACGGTCATAACATAATTAGTTGTTGAAAGTTTAACATTGTTTTCTTAGTTTTTTCATTTTTCATGACAGCAACAGGTCTCTAATTATACCTTCCATGTAAAGAAAAGTTGCAATTGAAGTCTGTCTGCATAGCAATAGGAAAAATTCTGTCTTTCCCAATGTTGGTCAACAATGGCAGGAGGACAGTGGTCTAAGGGTAGAGCTTCAGCCTTGGGACACAAGGGTGGTCTGTTTGAAACCTGTGAGTAGCAGGATCTGTCTTGCAACCATTCATTAATCCACATTCATACAAGTACTGGTTAAGTATCCAGAAAGCAGAATCAAGAGTGGTTTATCTAAGTTGTAAGACCTTGTTTCACTCAGTGTAAAATAAATAAGTTTAATCTATAAACTAACAATGGCAAATTTGATATTATAACATGAAAGGGGCAGACTCCAAAATGAATGCTCTAAACAGCCGTACTAATCCATTAATTGTTCAGTATTGAATACTTAATATTAGTACATCAAGAGACTAATCATACCAAAAAAATTATTCATTTGCAAAAGCACTGAAATTGTGTTTGATACGCGGGCAAAAGTCCTTTATTTCTGATAATTTGCAGCAGACTTCAAACCGTAATCAAAAGTTCTGTAATAATTTTATAAAAAGCTGTATTAATGATTGATTAGGAGAAATGAAATCATTGTTACAAAATGAGGATTTACTCAAGACAAGCATTTTTATTTCTCCTTTAATCATATGATTTCGAACAGGGTCAGTGCATTTATGTATGTCATACTAACGGGTTAACGGTTGTCCTTGTTAGAAAGTATATCAATTTCTTACCAAACATTACTAGCACACTTGTCAATTACTCACAAATACAATGCTTAAATAAGAGAATTTACTTTGTAACATTAGGGCTTGAAGAAGCATTTATCTAAATAATGTGCAAATAATTTCATAACAATGTACTTTCTAGAAGCCTAAATTAATTCCCATAAAACCCTTATGTTGTATCACGGAACTTACAGTAAAAGTAAGAACTCAAAACAGACAACCGAAGAAAAAATATCTATCTATAAAATACCAGCATAGATCTGATAATTAGATATTAGATTCATAAAATTAAGAAATTGGCCATCATAGTAAGCAAATCTGCACTTTACCACAATACTTTCAAAAGTCTTTTTGTATCAAAAGGTTTACTGATATTTGGGGGAATAAGGTTGAATTACTTCTATACCTCATCTATTACGCCTTTGGAGACATGCTTATACAATACACAGTTAACTAATGAGGCAGAAATGGAGAAATAATATGTTCCATTTTGACCCATTAATCCATTAATGTAGCTGCTACAGTTAGAATGTACTTTTACTCATTGGAAACCTTTACAATAATTTGAGGTTTCAGCTTAAAGACAGCAGCATGGTACTCACATAATTTTTATGTGCAGGAATTGCTTAAGTCTTGCATTAAACCACTAAATCAACCCATTGCTGGTTGCAATTGGTTGCAATATTTCCTCAAAATTTTCAAACAAATATGCCATTGTCTCATTTTGAAGACTCATTTACAGAAAGCTCTCATTAATGCTCTCATTTTGGAAATACAAAGGGAACAATTCTAATGAGAAATCATATAAGTTCTTAAAAAGTTTAAAAAAAAGAACCTCATATCAATCATTCAGTGCAAAACTACAATTAATGGTTTTGTGAAAGACTTGCAATAGTATTGCAAAGAATGCTTAATTTACAATGGTATTGATGGTTATTTACAATGGTATTGATGGTTATTTACAATGGTATTGATGGTTATTTACAATGGTATTGATGGATATTTACAATGGTATTGATGGATATTTACAATGGTATTGATGGTTATTTACAATGGTATTGATGGATATTTACAATGGTATTGATGGATATTTACAATGGTATTGATGGTTATTTACAATGGTATTGATGGTTATTTACAATGGTATTGGTGGATATTTACAATGGTATTGATGGATATTTACAATGGTATTGATGGTTATTTACAATGGTATTGATGGATATTTACAATGGTATTGATGGATATTTACAATGGTATTGATGGTTATTTACAATGGTATTGATGGATATTTACAATGGTATTGATGGTTATTTACAATTGTATTGATGAATATTTACAATGGTATTGATGGATATTTACAATGGTATTGATGGTTATTTACAATGGTATTGATGGATATTTACAATGGTATTGATGGATATTTACAATGGTATTGATGGATATTTACAATGGTATTGATGGATATTTACAATGGTATTGATGGTTATTTACAATGGTATTGATGGTTATTTACAATGGTATTGATGGTTAGCCCACAGTTAAGCTTCAGCCGACCATGATTATGTATGATCATTGATATTTTATAGTAAGATTGTTTGTGAATTACTTGCTAATAAACTTTATATACAGTCAAACTTGTGTTAAGAGGCCAGCCTATGGGACAGAGTAAATTGGCTGAATAAGACAGGTTGGCTGCTTAACACAAATTGATGTACACTATCAATCTAACAATGGGACTTTCTGTAGTGGTTGTTTAAGGCAGGTTGGCTGTTTAAAAGGGTGGTTGCTTAACACAAGTTAGACTGTAATAAGAGTCACAAATTTACACACTTTGCCACAAAGAAAACATAAGATAGAATAAGAAGCAAACAAAACTTATACACATTGACACCAATTTCATTTTTTTGAAGCATCTATAATATAACCAATTCATTTAAAACTGCACAGTTCCAAAGACTTAAATTGTTTCACATCAGGGAAATGAAAGCTTTGTTGCTCATAAATCAGGTTTTGTTTTTGAAGATGAAGTTTGTTAGCTTTTCTATAAGACGAATCGTTGTAACAATCTTGAAAAGCTTTTAAGATATAAACATAAACATAGAAATATGTTAACCAGTTCTTAATGTTGACCCCATTTGGTGCTTCTGTGGCAGAAACATTTGGAAAGCACTTTGACAAAAGGAGAAATTGCTCAGGTAGCATTTTTTTTCCAAGTTTAAGAAAATAAATTGTTTCTTTCCAATACTGCTAGAAAAATATCCTTTTTCGTTCATTTTGTTCCATTTATTATTGTAGTCTGCTGTCTCATTTTTTATCGTCTTCTGCTGATTCTTTCAATTTGGAACAATCAATAATCACATATGATGGAATGGGGTAGTACCTGATGTTGAATTACAGGTGAATCATATTTTTTACCGAAATTTAGTAATTTACATCTGGGGGAAAAAAGCATTTAGGCCCGCTGGGTTCCCCTATTATGCCGACCATTAGTAAACAAGCATGTACATTAGAATAACAACCAAATCTAAATCAGCTCATTAACACCTGCTGTTGGTTAAACAACAGTTTCATAAAGGATTCCGAGGAACAGGTCCAAATTGAAAGCAATTTTTGATGCTTTGAATGTATCTAAGGTACAGTGCATATGCAATTTGTTTAACAACGGGTTTCTAAGAATTAAAATAAATTTAAATCAATTAACCTCTACAATCTTGTCAAGTTTCTAAACACTGAAAAGTTTGTTGTTTGATAAAGACATTAATAAGTTGGACTTGTTTTGAAACTATGAGTCTTAATTTGGTCCAGGTAATTGCATTAAACTATCAATTAAAATGACAAATTAATCAAAGAATACTTCAATCTTTCTTTTAAGATGATAAGCTTTGAGCCTTAGATTGGTCCAGGTAAATTGCATTAAAAATTTAAATTGAAATGATGAATTGATCAAAGAAAAAAAGATATTCTTCCTTTTAGGATGATGGCTTGAAGATATATAGAATTAAACAAGACATAAAGAAATAAATAATTCTAAAGAGAACTGCTTGAAAAGCTTACTATCAATTCCCAAACTATCTTAATAGTCGTCTGCTGCAAATTACATGTATATATACACAAAAAGAGGGAAACTGACTTAATTTCTTCACCTGGAGAGAGCTTATAATGGGCTGTTGAGTTAATACCTCGTTAAATGTACAGCTATTCCAACATATCGTTTTAATTAATATACTAGACCGCCAGCAAATCACTTAACTTATTAACTAAATGAAGCTGGATAGTTAGATATTAACCCTTTTTCTCCCTAGGAAAGATTCAAGAACTTAATCATGGTCTTCATGAACCTTAAATGGCCATTCATGAACAGAGAACCTTTTCATGAAATTCAACAACAGGTTCATGAACATAAAATGCAGGTTCATGAATGCATTTGGGAACATGTTCTTGAACTTCAAGAGTAAGTTAAGAACAGCTTTGTGTTCATTCATAGCCATTAATTGGACGTTCATGAAGTTCATGAATAAGTTTTTGAATCTTTCGCAATGGACCCCAATAATGAATCACACTACCATTTGCTTAAGATGACATTTTAAAACAATGCAATAAGATCAGGGTTATCATATACATTATTATTCATCCCATTCTATGGAAGCTTCAAGCAATACATATCAAATTAACTCTTTCGCTGCCAATTCTCTTTGAAAACAAACAAAAGACTGTATCTGTATCATGAAATCATTATCTTACTTAATATTAAGCTGAAACCTTAAACAAAGATTACACATTATCTGTTTTTGTATTATAACATACTTAACACGCACTCTGATCAGATGACCATGACCTTTGATGACATTGACCTTGATGCTTTGTCAAAAAATACAGTAACAAACAATGCTGAACCAAACCCAATGCATGTTCTATTTGATGATAAGCGACATTGGTGCTCCACAGCAAGTGGCTGATAAGCAATATTGGCAGCTAAAAATATAAGCCTTACGAACCGCCAAATTTTCAACTGTTTCAAAGTCAAAGAGTTTGAAGACATTATCTCAAAATGTGATGAAATTGAAAAAATAATCTTCTGATAGGGCAGAAAGCACTGTGGGAAAAAGGAGAAATTGCTATTAACGTGCAATTTCTTCTTTACCCACAATGTTTTCCAGAGTCGTCTGAAACAAACTGGTCAAATGCCGTTACTGTTTGGTAAAGGTTAATTTAGCCTCACTTGGAAGTTATCAAGTACAATGTACTTCAAATAATTTTTAACAATTTTCTTAAAGGCATCATATGAGTACAAATAAATGACTGAAAAAATATATGGAGTTCTTTTATTATGTTCATAAAAGTCATGAAAATTAATTTATGAATGAAGTGGGACCCTATTTAATAAACTCCTTTAATATTTACATTATATTGTGCTTGAAATATAGTAACTGTTGTCTCCAATTGAATCATGTTTATCAACAATCTAATTGTTTACATATTTAAGATAATGAATTCTGGTTGGTCAGTTGAAAAATTTGTGTATCACATGGCCAGCTCAGAGGTGAAGAACCAGGCAATCTGAATTATCAAACTGACTAATCTGGGTTTTTTCTTGTTGGCTTTAAAGTTAAAGTAATGTTCTGGTGGTCTTTTTTGGTGATAACTATTTAAAACTGACCAAAAGTCGTCCAAATAATATAGTTTGAGATAGCATTAGTCTCCTTTCATGAGCCTTTAATCATGACATATATGAATAAAGTAAAAAATATTTTGAGTCTTCATAACCTAACTCTCCCAGATGGCACTAAATAAAAGACAGATTTTTTTTGTCAGATCAATATCTTTGAAAAATTGCAACCAAGGCTTTTTTTCTCAGCTTTAAGGATTCTTTTTTTCAATAAAAATTCTAAAAATCCCCGAATAGAGAACACGGTTGACATTGTTTATTGCGTAGAATTTGTGAGAACGCAGTTTATTGTTCCTTTATGTTCATTCTAATGGCTTTCTTTCCTTAACCCTTTACTCTTAAACACATTATCACCCAACGCTTATTTTTTGCATCTTGCAGCTGACGATTTTCAAAAAGCATCGTGGCAAAAGGAGAAATTGCTTGTCACAAGCCATTCTCTCCTTTTGCAACAATGCTTTTCAAATCTTTTCACATATAACATTTTACGGAGGAACTGAAAGTTTTTTTTACATGTTTACAAAACTTTTCTTAAGTCGTCTGCTTCAAATAAATCAAATAGAATCTGTAAGCGGTAAAGAGTTAATATCAGGTAACTTCAGTTTGGTGAGTTACTTTGTTTATATTCGTTAATTCTCGTCTGCTGTTGTTTTCAATTTGTAGCAATCACAATATACTCCCATGTTCTTTCACAAGTTACTTTCTTGAAAAATCTTTTCTTATTCTGAAGAATTGGAAGCAGATGTCACTAAAACATAGTAATGAAAATGACAAAGTAGTTGGTTCAGAAAAAAATATCATATTACCAGATTGTAATTTAGACTAAAATATAAACAAGTCAAAATGAAATATTTCTCAAAATTTGCAGCTGCTCCTTTCATCACACAATCTTCATGAAACACTGATAATATTCAGAATTACACAAGTACACAATCATGGTGAACAGTATTGGTTAAATCAGGCCCCCCAAAAAGGCAAAATTCATTGACATTGTATTATCTGATGAAAAACCCAACTTGAAACAGTCAAAGAGTCCCATTATGGAAGTGGGGGCCTCAAAGTAAAGGCCTTGTGGTATGGGTACTGAAGTTAAATCACAAAGCCCCTCTCCATGAGGGTTCAAATCACAGTAGCCCTAGATTTGAGGTTTCCACGAGAGGAAGTCTCCCTGCGGACTAAGGGAATACCAAAGGCTCTACCTGGTCAAACATCACAATATAACTGAAATATTGTTGGAGCGATGTTAAACTCTATAATCTAACAAACAACCCACATTCAAGGAAAGGACTATCATACTGATCAATGCTTGTAGATGTATAAATAAAGATATTTGATTACACAGTAAAGACCATCATTTCCTACTTTTAATGACATTTTAACACACTTAGCTTCATCCTAGAAAAAGACCAAAGAACTTATTTGTGAACTTAATGCATGTTCATAAATGATAAATGGACATTCATGATCGCAAGGCTGCTTTTGAACAGGTTTAATTTATTTAAAAAAACATGTTCATCAAAAATGAGTTCATGAATGTATAAAAGAGTATGTTCTTGAAAATGTTCTTGAAAATGTTCTTGAAATTCATGAACAAGCCCTGTGTTCATGAAGGGCCATTTGTCATTCATAAACATTTGTGAACATTTATGAACAAGTTTGTTAATCCCTCACAAGGGCAAGCTCACCACCAAGAAGACAATTATACCAATGGAGTGACAGCTCAAACTCAGTAATTTCTCTTTGTGCCACGCTGGGTTCTACCAAGAACTGCAAAATATCAAATGTTTTCTTTTCATGCTTTAAAAACTCCACCGGCTGTTACTATCAATTTGGACTATCCAAAGAACCCAAATGAATACATAAGTTAAAAGTAAAGTAAACAGCAAGTTTAATGGTAGCACCTGCTACAAACACTATGGAATTAGAAGAGAGACAGAGAAATAATTGATGACGTGAAAGTTTGGTTTGACATTTAGAGTCTCCTGAGAGACACTGTGATCAAAGCATCGATGTTTTGTTTCAGTCTCTAAAATGTTCGCTACTTCAGTATCTTTTATTTTTAACTTATTACCCATATAGTGCTGAAACTGACTTCATGCTTATGCAAACAGGCTAGATCTAGGCCAGCCACCAAGTAAATTGGCGACTGGCCTGTGATCCAACCTGTTTGCAGCTTTGAGTATCTTTCCTCTTAAGAAATAAGCAGATATTTAAATTTGTGGAAAGCAGACGACACAAGAATATATTTTTTGAAAATTACCCAAGCATGAAGTCGGTTCCAGCACTATAAGGGTTACAAATGAGAAAACTCACAAGCTCAATTCTTTATTCTGGTACATATTACTTTTGGATGCCACTTCGACGTGCAATTTTGGAGAGCATGTGGAGCAAACAACATCACGTCCCCATAAGTCTACAGGCTTGACAAATTAATATTTAAACAGATTGAGACAGAATGGTGTAACAAATGATTCAACTTGTTGTACGAAGAAAGTCTCAAATGTACCTTTGTAAAATAATGTTTACAGTCTGCAAAGGCTGCATTCTTGGACGAAACACCAGGTTTTCCGATGGACTTTTTCAAAAAACAAATTTTCAAAAAGACTTGTCCTTTTGGGCTTCCAAACTGCATATTTTGCTGGTCTTGTGCTCCAGGGTACCGTTTTACTAAACAGTTTACGCTTAAGATTTGCATAAGTCTAAAACAACAATTCCTCTTATTTCAAAATTGGACGAAGCAATATTGCAAAGTGACACATCATTGGAATCGTCTCTCCGAGACGCTTCCAATGAAGTGCCACATTGCAACATTGTACTTTCATTGAAGATACTATCCATGTTTATCAATTATGACTTACGCAAACATTTTCCGTAAGTTGTTTAGTAAAACGGGCCCCAGTATGACATTCAACAAGTGTTAATGATATCAAGGTTTTAACTTATTATTTTACATCGAATGTGACAGAAGCTTTAAGCTTGTTTAATTCACTCTTGATAACTGCTTCCTCGATACTAAACCAGAACTCCACCGATTTGTGGGTTAGTCCCGTCAGTTTTCACCTTGCCAAGCGGGGATTGAAACCGGGACCCTCAGTACAAGAGGCTGACGTTCTTCCATTGCAACAATGTTTTCAATGGACTTTCAAACAAATAACCAAGTTTTTAAATGAACCAGACCATATATACAAAATTCCCTAATCGGCTTCCATGCAATTATAACAGGTTTGGCTTTGGAACTGACAGACAGAAAACTGATGGGTAGAGCTACCATAACACTATTATAAGCCTATTCCCGGTCCAAGATATATTTACAGCAGACCGCAATCAAAGACAGTAATCAATGTCATAGAAAATGAACATCATAAACTAGATTTATAATCCATATACAGTGAAATCATTGTAATAAAAGGAGAATTTGCTTATCCTGAGCAAATTCTCCTTTGGTCACAGTGATTTTAAAACCCTTTTGTCACAATGATTTCAAATGTTGTCTGCATCATAAAAAGCGTTTAAGTCATTTGTATAAGAGAAAAGGATAATGTGTCATGTATCGAAATAGACAGTGCCAATGACATTCTTACTGATGATTTTTATTGCATTTGTTTGAAACATACACCTTAGTATGTCATACCTGTCAAGTCCTATAACTCACAATTCTTCACCATAGAGAAATGAAAAACTTCCATATGTGGAATCATAACAAAAAAGTATTTTTGATCTACCCAAGTGGTGCAGTTTATAATATTGAGGATACATTTTGATATAATATTATATTCTTCAAGATGACTTTTTTGGCCATATAAATGAATTTTATCAAATTACAAAAATTATCAAAAAAAAAATAAAATATTTTCTTAAGTGTATTTTTGTCGTCTGCTGATGCTTTCAATTTGGACTTATCAAAAATTCCCAGGATGCTAAAGAGGTCAACTAAGGTCAAAATCAAAAGAAGTGAAATAATGTTCATACGAAAACAGACATCAGTTACTTGTTATTCAGAAAATGAACGCTTAAAGCAAGACTATAGTTTTCCCTGCACATTAAGAGGGTTCATTGCAAGACTATAGAAAGTGCTTCACAAACGTGAAGCACTTACTATAGTCTTGCACTGAACCATTGATATATGGAGGAATAGCTATAGTCTTGCACTGATCACACAATATGTATAAAAGCTCATTTATAGGCAGCAGGTTTCCTGGAAATATGGGCGAAAAATACAGAAAATACATTAATTACGCCCGGGGGATTTGGAAAAATTATTCCAAGATGTCTAATTATCGTGATGGACGCCCAAAGCATATGTCAATTACCACCGTCAAACCCGACAAATTTGTCCATGTTGTCTTTAGTCTATCTTTACATTTTACACCAAAATCACATGCTTCTCTGAGCTTTATATGCCACATGGATGAGCTCTTGGAAGAAAAAGGAAGCTGCTTCCAGATAAAAATGGAGATTGTTATAGTTCATTGTCCTGTGTGAGTATGCAAAAAAGGTTCAGAAAGTCTTTTCATTTCTCTTTCAACTCTTTATTTCTTCTCAAATTAATATATAGTGGATGGTCATTGGAAATTTTCTTCCTGTTTCCAGATAAAAAGTAAGATTATTTGTCCTTATTCATTGTCATATTTAAGTATGCAAAAGAGGTTAAGAAAGTCCTTGCATTTCATGCTCAACTCTTTATTTCTTCTCAAATTCTTATATGGTGGATAGTCATTTGAATTATGAAGGAAATCTCAGTGTAAGATTTTCTCAGACAAAGTTGTCAATAATAAATGTCTATAAATATCTATATTTTATACTAAACTCACAATGCTCAGAAGTAATGCTTTATCTTCACATGGACTCAACTCAACAGAGAATCTTTATAATACAAAACGAAAATTGTTTGTTATAAGTCATCCATATTTTGAACCTGAAAGGCATGATGCCCATGCTGTCTATCTTTCCAATTTATGCAAATGCCACAGGCCTTTGGGACCCTTTAACATGGATATGGGGCACAATAGTAGAAAACGTTGGTGATAAGAAATTTGGAAATTCATTGTCATAAGCAATTTGTAGGTTTGTACCAGTTACTATAACATAAATATTCCTTAGAGATCAAGATTGAAGGATATTTTTCATTTCTAGAAGAAGAATTCGACACCTACTTCACTTAACCCTCATAGTGCTGGAACCGACTTCATCCTTATGCAAACAGGTTAGATATTGGCATGTTTACAACTCTGAGTATCTTTCCTCATTAAGTTTAAGCAGATAATTAAGGTTTTGGAAAGCAGATAACAAGAAAATCCTTTTCTAGAAAATTATCCAGCATTCTAAGGGGTTTAACTGATATGATTTACACATTCACTAAATTTACACAGCTGAATTCATCGTTTCTCGGGTTTCAGTTATAAAAGGTATTATCATACTACAGTCAGCCTCATTTATCCGGACACTTTCGTTCCCAGGAGTACTGTCCGTATTAACAAATAATCCGGAATAAACAATCGGCGAGTTTCCAGTGAAATGTTTACCTATACACAGTTTTTCATAATAATTACTATGAAGTAAAAATTATAATAGTTGAAAATGATTGCCAGACAGTGTCTCCTGATCGCTGTCAACGATTATTACAATTAGGTTAGACCACTTAACTGAATAAATGACCCAATTTACAAATAATCAACACCTTTCATTACACTACACTTGGTGACATTTTATGATCAAGCATACATTCGAATTTGCCAAAGGTGTGAATGTTGGATTACTGTTTTGTCAAATAACGTAGGTAACAGCAAAAAAATAATCATTAAGCTGGTTTCCGGATTAGTCGTGCACATATACTAATAGAAGTTAGGCTTGGTTCCCGACTTTTATTGTCCAGAACGCGGATTTTCCGGATTAAACAGTGGAATTAATGAAGGTAAGGACCGTTCCCTACAAATTCTGTCGAATAATCCGGATTAACGACGTTTGGATTACCGAGGCTCGACTGTATTTGCAATATATTATGGTGCTGAATAAGATAAAAACTAAGGTCCAATACAAAATCAAACTTAGTTCTTAATTATGTTTGCCATATGTGAGGATAGATTTATTAGTCTTCTTTTTTGGAAGATTTATTCATTTTCTTCAAACATTATTATTTTCTAAATAGCTCATAAGTAATTCACCTCCTGTTTTCCTGAATCCAAAACCAATTCATGAGTATACAAGAATATTGTTTTGACAAAGACAAAAAAGGACATTAATAAGCAATTTCTTCTTTCCCTACAATAGCTTGTAATTGATCCATTTCTCTATGTGCAACCACCTTTCTGATTTATCCAAATTAATAAGAACAACAGATGGCAAATATAATGAATGCCTAGTTTGTTTTCTTAAAGAGGTAATGGGTTATAACTTAAAACCAACAAATCTTATTTAAAATTCTGTAGCAAAATACAGCAGAAACACAGTGAGAACAGGAAACTTTGCTTGTAACAATCAATCCCTTCTGTTGTTACAATAGGTCCCACTTATTATTCCTAAGAAAATGCTAATTCTAAGGCTTCTTAATTGTCATCTGCTGTTGGTTTGAATTTCGGCCAGCAAGAAAATTTCGAAAGGGGAAATTGATTAGTCTGTCTGCTGCAGATGCAGTAAAGTGAGGTTTGTTGGAGTAATCCCGCAAGGTTGCATAGAAACAAAGCCTTCTTCTATTCCCAAAGGACTTCAACAATTAAAATAGTCTCACATTTCAAGGGTTCAATGCAAGACTATAGAAAGTGCTTCATGTTTATGAAGCACTTACTATAGTCTTGCATTAACCATTTCTCAAACAATAACGACATTTGACCTCATTAGAAAACATTGAGGGAAAAGGAGAAAGTGCCAGTGACAAGCAATGATTTCTAGCCTATCAGAAGGTTGTTTTCCAATATCATCACATTTTGAAATGTCGTCTGCAAACTCTTTCAATTTGGGACAGTCGAAAATGTGTTGTTTGGGAAAGGGTTCAACCCTCTGCTTGATCTATTGGTTTCCTCGCACATGCAATGTGCAATGTCAGCTACATAATATGAATTAATCATTCCCTTTTGTCACTGAGAAATTATTCTCTGAATTAGAAACTTCTCGCATTATTACTTTTAGGTGGATTATCCCACACTATGTAATAATCCCTGAGGACGATTGAAACATGGGGTTTGAGAAAATATCAATTATAAAAAAAAACAATGATGATGTAAGTCAATTTCTGAGACAAAAAATACTTCTTTGTAAAACAAAAATCAACGAATAGTGATAGAATTGGGAGAAAGCTGCAGGAATTCGATAGAAAAACGCTAGAACACTTTCAGCCCCATTGCACCAATACAATTTGCATATTAATTGAGAATTCAAATGTCATCAAAGGTTACAAGCTCTTGGCAAGAGGGTTTTTTTATTAGGAAATTAAAATTCAGGGAGAGAACTCCTTGTTTTTGTGTTTTGCTAATTATCCATTTTGAAAATGTGGAATACTGCAAATGCTTACCAATTTCTCCATAAACCGGTACATTTATCTAACCTAACTACAATAGAAATCTAATGAAATCACAACGAAGAAAGATGAATTGCTCATGACATCCATTGTTTGCTCATGACATATGACTCATTTTGCTCTTGACACAACAATTTGAATTACTCATGAAACACAATTTCTTTTGCTCATGAAACACAATATCTTTTGCTCTTTACACACAATTTCTTTTGTTCGTGAAACACAATAGCACTTGCTCATGAAACAGTCAATATATTTTGCTCTTGAAACACAGTATCTAATGCTAATGACTCATAATTTAAGTTGCTATTGACTGAAAAATACTGTTGCCCATGACACGCAGCTCCTATTGCTCATGACAAATACTTTGTTTTACTCATGACACAAAAATTCTAATACCCATGACATAAATGACATTTTCATACGTAATTATTTTTCTTTAACCAAAATCTAAATGAACATAATAGTATGAAGGAACATATTTGAGATCTTAGTTCCGAGACAAAACAGGACTTATCATGAAATACAATATTGTTCCTTGATAATCATTATCTTGCAATTAACACTTGCAATTATCACAAACTTTTTATAGATGAAATCGATGCTGTTAAGTTAAGCAAAAGTTTTTAGTTAACCATTCTTTTGTATAGGCAAAGGTCCAAACAAAAGCAAAGGTCAATTGAATTCTGTATTTCAAAATCTATTGAATAAATTCTAAGATATTATGATTGGGGATCAGGAAATCTCTGAGCTCTTGTACAATATAGAGTTTGTTCAAGAACATAATCTTCTCGTCTGGTACTGTGATTTAGGTGGTGTTGACATTGGACCCAAAAAGCATGCATGTCTTGGGAAACATATCAGGGGAGGTAACAAATTCAACAGTCTTCAATATTTAGCATCTCAAAGTTGTTTCCCTTGGATTACAATGACTTGTTTGCCTAGGCTTATCCCATTACCAAACAAAAACAACATTTGACCACTTTGTTGCAGACAACTCTGGAAAATGTTGTGGGAAAAGGAGAAATTGCTTGTAATTTTTCCAAAATGTTGACTGCCCTATCAGAAGATTACTTTTCAATTTTATCACATTTTGAAATGTCGTCTGCAAACTCTTTGAATTTGGGACAGTCGAAAATTTGCAGTTTAGTAAAGGGTTAAACAATTTATAAAGTAACTTACCATCTGTGTGCTGTTCTTGGGCTTGGTCTTAATATCCTGAAGTTTCTCATTGGCTGAAATGAAAAAGTTTCAAGTTTAAAGATTAGTGAAACATAAATGCAAGATTCTGTGAAAGTTTGCATATCTATTACAGGGTAAACTAACAAATCCGTAAAAAAACACATGATTTCCTTTAAAATTGACACAAAAAGAAATTCACTAGAACAGGAAAAGGGCTTCATCATTAATTAGAATTAGGGGATAATCATTCGGAATGCAAAGCCAAAATTGGAATACATTTATGTAAAAACAATAAGGTCCCTTTTAAATCTTCTCTTCCAAAGAACATAAGAAGCCTAATGTCAAATCTTAATTGAAAGAGTTTTCAAGTGACAATTCAGAGACATTGATTGGTGCTACACAGGATTTAAGAATAATAGCATTGTGTTCATGAACTTCATAAACAGACATGAATGACAAATGGTCGTTCATGAACACAAACTTGTTCTTGGACTGTTCATGAACATCAAGAACATGTTCATGAACTTAAAGCTGTTCTTGGGCTGATAAAGAACATCAGTAACTGGTTCATGAATATATTCAACACAGTTCATGAATTGTTCACAGAAGAGCTCATGGAATCTGAAATAAGCAACTTCTCCTTTTTCAACAATTATTTCAGATATTATTAGCAGTAAATTGCCTCCCTCCCAAATTTGTTTTGTACATGGTTAATTAAGTGGTTTAATTAATATCAATAATGATAGACCACACACAAGCATTTAGAATGCCACACACTGCTCATTTATCCCCCCTTCCAATGAACCATGGCTCCAGTTTGTAAATCAGATGAGATTTTACCTGATGTACCTTTAGTGTGGAACATTTGATAAGGGAAAACTTTATTAATCACAACTAAACCCATACTCTATTAAGAGTAATTTGCAGGCAATGGCATTGAATTGTTCGATTGAAAAGGTTTTACATCAAAACAACAGTATTTCAGTTATATTAGAATGGTTGGCTAAGAATCAATGAAGGAACATTTGGTGAAGGAAAGCTTAGAAAATCCCATCTTATTCCATACTCTATTAAGAGTATTTTACTGCAACAGCACTGAATAGTTTGATTGAATAGGTTTTACATCGCATCAACAGTATTTCAGTTATATTGGAATGGTTGGCTAAAAATCAATGAAGGAACATTTGGTGAAGGAAAGCTTTTAAAAGCCCAACTTATCCCATACGCCTTTAACACATTACCATCTAATGTAATATATTTGCATCTTGCAGCAGATGACTTTCAAAAAGCATCTTGGCAAAAGGAGGAAATGCTTGTAACAAGCAATTCCTCCTTTTGCCACAATGCTTTTTCAGTCTATTCACATATCGCAACAGCAGAACTGAAAAAATTTTCACATGTTTACAAAGCTTTTTTAAAGTTGTCTGCTTCAAGTGAAAAAATGTCATCTGAAGGATGTAAAGAGTTAAAAGTGATTTATAGCCTTGAATTATTACTGCAAAGGTTTTACTTTGCATCAACAGTATTTCAGTCATAATGCAATGTTTTTTTTTGCAAATTGATGGAGGAACATTTGATGTGGAAAAGCTTTTTTAAACCCAACTAAACCCATACTCTGTTAAGAGTAATTTGCAGGCAACAGCATTGATTTATTTGATTTAAAAGGTTTTACTTCGCATCAACAGTATTTCAGTTAAATTGCGATGCTTTGCTTAAAATTGATGGAGGAATAACCCTAATTTACAACTTACATAGTCATTAGTAAAGCCCAGTAGAACCATCAAGGCATTTTTAGTAAGTAGACTGAACAACTACCTCTCTTGAGAGAAGTTATAACAACGATTTATGAAAACGAAAAAGTTTTTTCCATCATTAAATATGTTTTATAACCATTGACTCCATTGTTCAAAAAGCATATCAAGTTAATCATGAGTAATTTCTCATTTTGTCTAATATTTTCAAATGTTTGCATTAAGGTTGTTCAAGACCACCTATATAAGAATAATGTATTAGATTTACAGTAAATGTTGATGCATGAATGAAACAACCCAAATTAAACCCGAAAATTCATCATGTTCCTCATTCTAAAATTGTATTTTTTCTTCTTAAAGTATTTTTAATAAAAGTCATCTGGTGTATGGGCATCAAAAGCAGTCTGTGTAAGAGAAAATGTAACATTCATAATGTACAGGAAGTTCAATCAACAACTAATATAAAATGGAAATAATATTTTAATGCCAATTTGAAACACTTATAGAGAACAGTTGTTCTATTCATTATCTCAACCATTAAAACATAGTCATCTGTTTTTAGTCTACGTGTCTACTTATGAAAAATAAACATCCCATTCCATTTTAAATCATAGAAGAGTAAAATACTCATGTAAAACTGTGTTTTAGACACTACGTGTAAATGCTGATTGTAAATTAAATATTTGAATGTAAAAATAGTAGCCCAAGGGACAATCTATGAATTTGCTTGCTTATCATAGGAAAAACTCGAGGGAAAAATCCTTTTTTATCACATTGTTTTCAAACCCAATTTTTAAAGTCAAATAAAGTAAAGGGTTGAACTATTGCCACATGTACTTTGGTTTTTGTACCACCATTAGAATGAACCATAATCATGAAATTATATGATGAAAGATGGGTTTGAAACCAATTTCTGGAGAATTAATGATTTCTCAATTATATTTTACAATTTATCTCAGTTTTCTTGAAACCCTTTCTCCATTGAACAATATTTCCTATGACTGTTATGTTGCAGACAATATTGGTAGACATACTTACTCAGGAAAAGTTGAGAAACGTTGTAAAACACCATATACCAAAATTATAGTTTGACATAACTTTATCTAAACACTATAATTATCTAAGAAATAAGTAAAAGATTTCCTTTAAAAACCTGGCACTTGTACATTTATATGAACATGTATATGTACCTGCGTATGAGAGAAAGTGTACGCCATCCATACCATTCTGCTGCCAGTCAATGGTCAGATATGTATGTGTCCATGCATATGTTC
Source organism: Cerastoderma edule (assembly GCA_947846245.1). Taxonomy (NCBI): domain Eukaryota; kingdom Metazoa; phylum Mollusca; class Bivalvia; order Cardiida; family Cardiidae; genus Cerastoderma; species Cerastoderma edule. Next base: position 8,420,262 of record OX401407.1, read on the forward strand.
ATGTATATATATGAGAGAAAGTGTTTCTACTTACTGACAGCCTTGATGATGTATGACAGCAGTACGCAATCTGTAGCACCCAGGTGAAGTTTTGTAAATGTATTGTACATTTATATGTATATATGAGAGACGTTGTTTCAACTTACTGACAGCCTGGATGACGTATGTCAGCAGTACGCAATCTGTAGCACCCAGGTGTAGTTTTGTAAATGTTTTGTACATTTATATGTATATATGAGAGCAGTTGTTTCTACTTACTGATTGCCTGGATGACGTATGTCAGCAGTACGCAATCTGTAACATCCTGCTGCAGTTTTGTATATGTATCATACATTTATATGTATATATGAGAGCAGTTGTTTCTACTTACTGACAGCCTGGATGACGTATGTCAGCAGTACGCAATCTGTAGCACCCAGGTGTAGTTTTGTAAATGTTTTGTACATTTATATGTATATATGAGAGCAGTTGTTTCTACTTACTGATTGCCTGGATGACGTATGTCAGCAGTACGCAATCTGTAACATCCTGCTGCAGTTTTGTATATGTATCGTACATTTATATGTATATATGAGAGCAGTTGTTTCTACTTACTGACAGCCTGGATGACGTATGTCAGCAGTACGCAATCTGTAGCACCCAGGTGTAGTTTTGTAAATGTTTTGTACATTTATATGTATATATGAGAGCAGTTGTTTCTACTTACTGATTGCCTGGATGACGTATGTCAGCAGTACGCAATCTGTAACATCCTGCTGCAGTTTTGTATATGTATCGTACATTTATATGTATATATGAGAGACGTTGTTTCAACTTACTGACAGCTTGGATGACGTATGTCAGCAGTACGCAATCTGTAGCACCCAGGTGTAGTTTTGTAAATGTTTTGTACATTTATATGTATATATGAGAGCAGTTGTTTCTACTTACTGATTGCCTGGATGATGTATGTCAGCAGTACGCAATCTGTAACATCCTGCTGCAGTTTTGTATATGTATTGTACATTTATATGTATATATGAGAGCAGTTGTTTCTACCTACTGATTGCCTGGATGACGTATGTCAGCAGTACGCAATCTGTAACATCTTGCTGCAGGTCGGATATTATGTACATGTACATGTATATGTACAATGTACTTGTATATAAGAGAAAGTGTTACTACTTACTGACTGCCTCAATGATGTCTGCCAGCAGTACGCAATCTGTAACATCCTGCTGCAGGTCGAATATGTATATGTATAATGTACATGTATATAAGAGAAAGTGTTACTATTTACTGACTGCCTCAATGACGTCTGCCAGCAGTACGCAATCTGTAACATCCTGCTGCAGGTCGGATATCATGAACATGTAAATGAATATGAGACAAAATGTAACTACTCGCTGACTGCCTCAATAACATCTGCCAGCAGTACGCCATCTATAGCACCCAGCTTCAGTTTAGATATGTATTTGTACATTTATATGTGAATGTATATGAATGTTTACTTATATATAATGAGAGATAGTATAACTACTTACTGACTGCCTCAATGACGTCTGCCAGCAGTACGCCATCTGTAACATCTTGCTGCAGGTCGGATATGTACCGCTTGCTGCGAGCTTTCTCCAGATAATGGTTCGCCCAGTCTGTATAGATCTGGAATATAGAACAATTAAAACGTTATCCTCATGTCTTTAAATTTACATACTAGCAGTCATTATTTATATAGGAAATGATACACAAGTAATCAACAAAACTTACATTAACCCTTATAGTGCTGGAACTGACTTCATGCTTATGCAAACAGGTTAAATCCAGGCAAGACGCGAAGTAAATTAGCGGCTGGCCTATGATCTAACCTCTTTGCTTGACAAAAATAAGCAGATATTCAAGGTTTTGGAAAGCAGTTGTCAAGAAAATCTATTTTAAGAAAATAACTAAGCATTCTAAGGTTTAACAAAGTCGCAACTATTGAAATTGAAAGTAATAGCAGACAACCTATAGCAAACAAATGTTACAGTTTCATCATGAAATTGGGTACTGTACAAGCCAAAATGGCAGTGGGATACGTTGCTCATAAGGAGCAATTCATCATTTTTTCACAGTAGTTTCTGAAGGCCTCAGCAACAATGCATTGCATCAAACTGAATTTTTTATACAGAAAGGGGTTGAAAACTTTAGCCTCACTCAATACAATGGCCAAAGCACCTATAGCTACATGGAAAACCAAGTCAAAAAGACAATTCAAACAAATTACATTGTGCAATATTTTCCTGAAAACCTTGATAAAACGTACAGTTAACATTTTGTGACTCTTTTCATGGATGTTATCGCACAACAGTTCTACCACTGGACTGCAATGATAAGATATCACAATTCAAGGGAGCTAATGCTGGTCAATATGAAAGTTACAATCAAATGACTTGTCTCCCTTAACTTTGGTTTCCCACTTCAATCATGATAAAGCCTTTTCACAATGACAAAAGGAGAAACTCTCTGAAATGAGCAGTCTTTAGTTTTGTCACAATGATATTTACACAATATCACTTAAACAACATCATTTGTCATCATGCCTTTTGAACCGCCAAAAGATCCCATGAGGGCCTGGGTTAAAATCATGATCCAATGACAGATGTCACTGACCTTTTGCATGATAGCATTGCCTGTAATACGATTAAGCCTTAGGATGCTGGGTAGCTTTTTAAAAATAAATTTTGTGTTGTCTGCTTTCCAAAACCTTTAATATCTGCTTAATTTTGATGTGGAAAGATACTCAGAGTAGCAAACAGGTTAGATCACAGGCCAGATGCAAATTTACTTGGCAGCTGGCCTTGATCTAACCTGTTTTCATAAGCATGAAATCGGTTCCAGCACTATAAGGGTTAACAGTCCAAACTTCAACCATTCACACCATACAAGCCTGCATTAAAAACTCCACCTTGCTTATCAGAGAGAGGCTCATAAAAAATCACCCAGCCCCCAACGGAACTGTGGCAACTCATAGGGAAAATATCACATGTTGCCGAGTCTTGAACCACTTAAAATCTCATAATTCACAGTTTCTTCACCGGGGACACACCCCTAAAACAACCTGTCGGGGGGGTGGGGGGGGAGCTGTCAAAGTACCATGTGTATTTTTTCAGAAATAAGATTATTTCTGTTTATATCTTTTAAGTCTGCGGCTTGGCTGAATAACTTTCTCCTTTAACCCTTACGTATCTAAATAAAACTGAAGCCTTTATGCATTCAACTTCATTTTGATAGCCTATAATATGGAATTCATTGGTCTGTTCATTAATGAATTATTCATGATTTAATCCACTTTCATGTACATTTCTTGGAAAATACTATCCTACGTAAATTGTTCATTATTAATATCCACTTACACCAAAATACCTTGTATTGACTCATATGCTGCAGAAATCTAAAGAAACAACTGTGACAGTAGGATTCATATATCCTGATGAGCAATTTATCCCGTTACATGGTGCAAAAGGTGACGTGAAAAGGGGTGCTGTGAAAACAAAGCGATTCACGGTTACTTGACACGTGATCATCCTCATTTGCATATGGTCAAGCAACGCATGAGCTGGCCCATACAAATTAAAATCTATGAAGTGAAACGATACTGTTTGGTCCATCTAATGTTTCCAGTTACTAAGCATCGTTGCATGCTTACTTAATTCGTAGGTATTACTTGGAACTATTTCCATTCTACCATATGCAGAGAACGCCATGTGACGTTATATTTTGCTATTGACGTCGCACATGACATCACAATTTGTCTCGTGAGTACTATCTCCTGTTTTGTAACGCCTACTCAATCGCGAAATATAGAAAATGTTTTCTCTGTTTTTTCGTTAAAATTGGGTATTTGAAAGATTTGTAACGGGATAAACAGAATACTAGGTTAGTGCCGTTAATGGGTTAAGTTTTTCGGGCTCGGCTTCGGTATTTATTGGATTCGCCTTCGGCTCACCCAATAAATTCCTAAGCCTTGCCCCAAAAACTTAACCCATTAACGTCACTAACCTAGTATTCTCTATATATCCTTTAGACAAAATGAATTCTTTTCCTAATATCATTAACAAAATGCATTTTTCAACTTCTTTTTTATCATCTGTAGTCGCTGTTAATTTGGAACCAACACGAATTCCCATTAGCTGAAATGGGTAACATTTGACTTTTGCAAACAGACCCTCACCTAGCAGGCATGAATTGTTCCTCATGAGCAAATTTTTCATTTAGGCATAACAATTTCATTTTAATGTTTATGAATGAACTGAAACAGTCACAAAAATGAGCTCATCAACAGCCAATCTGCCTAAGGGAGACGCTTACTGTTTTAACCCATTACCAAGCAATAACAACATTTAACCACTTTGTTGCAGATGACTGGAAAACATTGTGGGAAAAGGAGAAATTGCTCATAACAAGCACTTTTTTCCTTTTCCACAATGTTTTCTGCCATACCAGAAGATTATTATCCAATTTCATCACATTTAGAAATGTCATCTGCAAACTCTTTCAATTTGGGACAGTCGAAAATTTGGGGTTTGGTAACGGGTTAAGCAGTGTTTTGGGGTTTCAATGTGCTTGTGCTACACCACTTGACAAACATCCAGAACTGACGATAGTTATTGCCAAACTAGCAATATTCATTGAACCAATTTAGTACGATGATATAAAACCTAAGAGAGGGAGAAATCATGGTAACTGAAACAGTTGCCAGTTAAGAGATATTGTTGTATTTATTGTTTAATTAGTTTGCTTGGCGCAAAACTATGGTAATTTCTTAACAGATTAAGAAGTTTTATATTACCCATTATTCCATAAATCCACAATCAGACTATTCAAGTCTATGTTAAATGGTTCAACATTAAAATTATCAAACGAAGAACTCTTTAGGCTATTGGTTCATAGCAAGAATTACAACCAGACTTTCAAGAAAGCTGTTCTTAACTTGTTTATGAATTTCAAGAACATATTCACAAACCTATACTTGTTGTTCATGAACCTGTTCTTGAATTTCATGAAAAAGTTCTTTGTTCATGAAGAGCCATTTAAAGCTCATGAGTATTCACAAGTTTATATATAAAGTCTTGAATCTTTAACCCTTTTTCAAACAATAACGACATTTGACAACTTTGTTGCAGACGCCTCTGGAAAACATTGTGGGAAAAGGAGAAATTGCTCATAACGAGCAATTTCTCCTTTTCCCACAGTGTTTTCTGCCATACCAGAAGATCATTTTCCAATTTCATCATATATTGAAATGTCGTCTGCAAACTCTTTCAATTTGGGACAGTCGAAAATTAGGTGTTTGGGAAAGGATTAAGTCACAGGGGTCGTCATTAAAGTACATGTATTACAATAGCCAAGTTGTTTCAATGACATTTAATTGTGACTTTCAAATGGTCTTATGCACATGTGAACAAGCAGTTTTGACATTCAATTAATGGTTTCAAAATCTTTTCAGAAAACAACTGTTAAAAATAAATGATGAAAATAACAACAACTCTTTTTTCTAATAATAACTGCTATCCATCGTGAAGAACCTAACCGTCTAGTGCTGGAACCGACTTCACGTTTATGCAAACAGGTTAGAAACAGGCCAGCCGCCAAATAAATTGGTGGCTGGCCTGCGATCTAACCTGCTTGCTACACTAAATACCTTTCTGTAACAAAAATTTAACAGATATCTAAGGTTTTTGAAAGCAGACAACACAAAACTCTAGTTTTAGAAATGTATTCAGTATTCTAAGGGTTAGGTAAGACTTGCACTCAGTCTTTGATATTTCACAGAAAGACCAACACTACAAGTTAACAAATCATCAGAGCTTGTTTGCTTTTAAGACGCCTTTTCAGCATTTTCAACGAGGCCTTTTGGCAGATTTGTGGCAGTAAGAAATGACTTGTTTGTTATGTTATGACGTATTTTGCCAACACTGCTGAAATACATTCCCAGCATCGCTATTATCCCTTTCCTTTATACATATTCTTAGTTCAATGCAACACTATAGTAAGTGCTTCATGTTTATGAAGCACTTACTATAGTCTTGCATTGAACCCTTAATTTGAAACAATCACCATCATCATAAGAATTGTTTCGTTAGCTCAATGTGCTAAAGCCCTAACATGAAGACATCATGACCTTGAAATCACTGGGTCATATCCCGCATGGGGTACATTATTGTGGGTGACACTGTGGTACAGTGGTAGAGTGTTGGTCGGCATCTGATACCATGGGTCTTAGGTTTGATCACTGTTAGGGGCAAAGTGAAAATACAAGTGATATCATTATTAAACCATGGAATGCTGCTAGTATTCAGCAGAGATTGATGTTAGTTCTTATCATAGACTCAACGTAAACATCGACCATAGAAGTATCAGGTACAATGTCATATGGACAAACATAATAAAGGAATGACCATCAAGGCTCCTTAAAGCAGGAAAGCCAGCTTAAACCAGGAAAAAAAGCAGGCTTGTATAAATCTCGTTGTTTGCCTTTATGGTACATATATGCCATATATACGGGATTGCACAAAGATTGAGTAATAAGGTCAACAAGTGAAACAAGCCTATGTTACACCCAGCTGCCTCGATTATAGACTCAAAAATTACTGTCAAGAATTCATATGCCGCCGTTTAACAAACACTCCCTTTGCATGTCTGTTTTAGATGACTTCTGATATTCATGATGAAATGAGCAATAAATACCTATTCCTTTCCCATGATAATAGCATGTCATACCAGAGAAAATTATATGTACCGGTATATGGCTATAATTTGATTTGTCATTTTCAACCTCTACAGTTTAGAACAATCATAATTCATTCAAAGAGGAGTTTGGGGAATTTTGTGACTGTTCCAATTACAAAGTAATAGGAGACATGAATCATAAAGCTTAGCATAGTTAATAACAATTTCTTTGTGAGATTAAGTAGTGACCATTGAAGCTAAAGGAGAAATTGAGAAATATATCTTACAGTCACAGTAGAATCTTTGGCTGTCTGCTGTAAGCATGTTGAAGTGAGTACAGTCAAACTTGTGTTAAGAGGCCAGCCTATGGGACAGAGTATATTGGCTGTTTAAGAGAGGTTGGCTGCTTAATACAAATTGATGAACACTATAAATCTAACAATGGGACTTTCTGTAATGGTTGTTTATGGCAGGTTGGCTGCTTAAAAGGATGGTTGCTTAACACAGGTTAGACTGTATTTCATTCTTCAGGCAAACAAAAAAGCTTTTTCTGCGATTCACAGACACCATGAAAAAAAAAGTGGTTTCCAAAGTCTTCTGCTAAGGGCATAACAAAAGTAAGGTATATAGGCATAAGGGGCTAGACAAGACGGCTTAGCTTCGTAACACCGTGAATAATTACATCATAAATAAATTAAAACAATATAAACAGCATTCCGCACTGTTTTAATTGTATGTGGATGACTAGAAACTACCATCGAGTGCACATGAACCGTGGCGTAATTTGGATGTAAATTTCAGGATGAAACTATGTGAACCACCGTGCAATATGACTTTGCACTTTCATCAACCACTTGAACCACCACAGTATGAATTCCATCATCCAACATGGCATTCAAGGACTCATGACTTCAACTGAAAGGACTTTTTCGTGTTATATATCAGGGGCCTGTAAAAGGCACCTTCCAAATTGAAAATTTCTTTAAAATCATGCAGTTTTTTCCCAAAAATAAAGTCCAGCATATAAGTTTCTCATATAAGTTTTCCAATTTAGCTATTTCAGCGATAAAACTTCACACATTCAACAGGCTCATATGCCTCTTCCAAGTTCAAGGAAAAAACCTTGACTGAAAGCAACAGAATGAATGAAAGAATGATTTTTTATTCTCAAAGGCCCACTCAGACAGGGGCCTATAAAAGGCAACTTCCAATTTGAAAATTTCTTTGAAATCATGCAGTCTTTATCCAAAAACTAAAAGTCCAGCATTTAAGTTTCCCAATTATGCTATTTCAGAAAAAAATCTTTACACATTCAACAGGCTTATAGACCTCTTCCAAGTTAAAGGAGAAAAGGTCTTCACTAAAAGCAACAAAATGAATGAATAAAAGAAAGAATAAAAGAATGAATGAATAAATGAATGGGGTAATTAGAAACATACAAAAACAATCATTTAAATATCCTGGAGCAAACACCATTTCAACATAGAGCATTTGAGAAGGTAGTAAAATAATTTCATCTTAAATCAAGATATAAAAGAGAAATCTCCCGTTATATCTACTATTATATCGGAAAAGTTTCCCTGATAAGCCCACTATTGCTGTTAGGTACAAATTAATCATCGTTAAAGATACACATCTACGTCCAGTAAATGGCTTTTTTAATAAGACTTTCAACTGACACACAAATAAATCATGAATTTTTTGTAGTAAAATGGTTTCTTGGCATGCAGAGAGCAAGTGCTATGGTTTCGCTTTTCTGCATAATTTTCCCCAATTGAAAATTTTCAGGAAGTAATGGATAACTTATCAGCCATGTAGTTCATGAGCCATTTAAGTTAGTTATTTACAGTGAACCCTCGTTTATCCGAACATGTCCGTTCCCAACAAAATGTCCGGTTTACCGAATAATCCGGACTAATGAAGCAGAGCATGTTCTTATTCACATTAAGACATAAACGGTCTGTATGAGCGGTGTATACTTATAACCCTTTAGCAAACGCCAAATTGTCTTCCGTCCCAAATTGAAAGAGTTTGCAGAAGACATATCGAAACGTGATGAAATTCAAAGATAATCTTCTGATATGGCAGAAAACATTGTGGGAAAAGGAGAAATTGCTCGTTACGAGCAATTTCTCCTTTACCCACAATGTTTTCAAAAGTCGTCTGCAATAAACTGGTCCAATAATTCCGTTCCCTTACAATTTTGTTCGGATTGCGAGACATCCGGATAATCGGGGTCCGGATAAACGAGGGTTCACTGTATATGGTGTTCAATGCCATTTCAACCATTTCCCAGTTATGTTACGGCTTTCTTGGATCCACCAGTTCTAGTCTATGGCTCTGAGGTGACATGCCAAAGGACACTTCCACAAAACCAGAGGTGTTGGTGGGGCTAGGACCCGGGACCCCCAGTTTTCTAAGCACACCACCTTAACAACTGAGCCACACAGAAACCCTAGTTTATGAGCCTTAACCCCAATGGACCAAATAGAAAGTGATAAAGGTCTTTAGATGCCATTGCGAGAAAAGCATCAATTGCTCTGAATGAGCATTTTATACTTTCGTCACATTATATTCTACCAGGTACAGTCTAACTTGTGTTAAGCAGCCACCCTTTTAAGCAACCAACCTGACTTAAACAGCCACTACAGAAAGTCCCATTGTTAGATTTATAGTGTTAATCAATTTGTGTTAAGCAGCCAACCTGCTCTGTCCCATAGGCTGGCCTCTTAACACAAGTTTGACTGTATGACAAAAAAAATAATTTATTTTTACATGCTACTTTTTATCATTCACTGTAACTTTCATGTCAATGGAAGGGATTTTATTTACATCAGATCAACATTATTTCAGTTATATTACATAACCCAGATCATCATACATGTATATGATAGAAAGACTCAAAACTTACATACCCCTTAATTGGGTGGATCTAGCCCCGTAGAATAATTGGCATGTTATAACTTAGCCAGGGGGCTTAACCACTCATGAAATTCAAATCTACCCGTAACTTAGTGTTGCTTTCAATTTGGTAAGACACAAATGACCCTATTGGAAAACAAAAGTTCACATAAATATTCCTGGTACTTGACGGTGAATGAAGCATGCTGGTTAACTTGTGAAGAGGCACAAGGCAGAACTGATAAATCAGGGATTTATATTACCTGATAATTGGATTGGAGGGTGCCATTTTTAATGAAGTCTAAGTGTTAACCTCATGGGGTTCTCCCATGTTATCAGGTATTGAAAGCACTGACAAGAAAGTGAAGGCAAATGTTGCTCAAATACTTTTGTGATGAATCTAATGTTTCCAAGTGAAAGAGTTTATTTATCAAACAGAGGACTGTGGTCCAGGGGTAAGGTTAAGGCTTCCAGACACGAGGGTCATGGGTTCAAATCCTGTGAGAAGCTGGTTTTGTTTATCTTCAATCAGCGTGTGTACTGGTTATGATACAGGGATCAGAATAAAATATGATTAAGTTGCAAGAACAATCAATGTTAAATATATAAGTATATAAGTTTGAATTAAACTGTCATATTGAAATCACATAGTACTGACCCCAGTGATTGAGAGGGGAATGACACTGAAAACTGTTGTGAGAAAAGAAAATCTTTCTCTTTGAAATCATCCATTATGTTCTGATATTTATTTGTTATTACACGCTGAAGGCTGTAGGTTAAACTATATCAAATAGGTACCTCCCCCCCCCCTTCTTGGGATTTGTAACTGGCTTTCCCATTTTAAGCTTCTAAGACAAGTCTAATTGAAAGCAGCCACTATAAAGCATTCATAAATCTGTAATTTTGTCACATTTGGTAAGAAACAATGAGACAAAACAATGAGACAAAAAGATAAACGGTTCATTAGGAGCATAAAAGCATATACTTTTTTCAAATTGGTTTCTTAAGCCTTCTGCAGCAGACTTTTAAAGTAAGGTATTGCAGATGTTAATGCCACAGAGTATTTTAGAAAAGAAGCTTTCAACACAGCTTTATACAATGGGCTTATCATACAAAAGACTTCTAGTACATAATTTTTGGTAATGGGTGCAATTCCTTTTTTCTAACAACATTCTGCCTCGTAGCAAAAACTGGATAGCTGATTGCCTTTCAACAGTTAGATATCCAGTTCTAGTGCTGTGTTGATGCTTTGTGTTGATGATTGAACATTAATATTTAGCAAACTGGTACCCTGCTCCATAACAAAAACTGGGTAGCTGATTGCCTTTCAACAGTAAGATATCCAGTCATAGCGCTGAGTTGGTGCTTTGTGTTGATGATGAGGGAGCTGAGAACTATGAGAGCCTGTGACCTCACATACATTGATGTTTTTCCAGCAGGAGTAAATTGAGCCCAGCATGTTGTTTACTGCTGCTTCCTGGAGATATACCTTTGCCAGGTGTTATACAAAACTCAGGTACCCCCCTTTGCCCTAACCTTTCCAATGTCTTTCATGCCCATGAGAAGGATTAAAGAACTGTGATCACAAATTTCATGGACCAGTAAATTGGCAGCTGGCCTGTAAACTAACCTGTTTGATACTCTGAGTATCTAACCTCAAAGTTAAACAAATATCTAAGGTTTTGGAAATAAGACAACACAACAATCTATTTCTAGAAAATTACCCAGCATTCTAAGGGTTAAAACAAACCATCACTATGCAGGGTTGTCATTAAGAGCAGGCCACTGGCCAATTTGCCAATTTGACCGCTTCAAATGACTTTTTGGTCGCCTTAAGTACAAATAATAAATGATATGTGGTCATAAGAAGTAGTTAAAACAAATTACTTTTGTTGGGTCTTTGCCTTACTGTCATTCTCAAATGTGCAATTGGCCTCTTACTCCAACCCTGCTATGACACACTACGATTGTTATTGGGGTACATTGCTAGCCTATAGAAGCATCTTCGAAATTGAAGGAGTTGCCAAAGTCTTGTATGGAACCCTTGACATTAAAGGGGGATGGAGGGTTTAGATTTAAATGGTGTGCCAATCTGCATGGCAAAGGTAACCAGGGAAAGATCATTCGATGCCAGCTGTTCCTGGAGAAGAACAAGCAAATGAAAGAATAATAGGTTTCGCAGATCTCAGTTTCATTGCCCCGAAACACATTTAGGACACCCTTAATTCCTTTATACTTCACTCTTTGACTCAATATCATTTAATCCTTTGTTTGTTTGACATGGTTTAACATTGCATCAACATAGTTTCAGTAACATCGCAAAGCCTGGCTCCTTATCAATGGAAGAAGACCAATATACTTTGGTAAATCTGCTAAAACCTTCAGGAATCACTTAATGGCACCAACAGTATATATTTGTCAGTCATGTAAAAATGCTCATCTCAAAGTCAATTGAAGAAGATCCAAGGATTTACAGCATATAATGGCTGGTCAAGGCTGGAAGAGGCATTGTTTCAATTCATATATACTAACTGTAACACACATGCAAAAGAAGACATATAACAAATCAACATGACAAAAAATACTTGTTGTAAGTATTATCTCTTTTTGTCTTATTAGTTTCCCATATACAGTGAAGCCTCGTTTATCCGGACCCCGATCATCCGAATGTCTCGCAATCCGAAAGAAATTGTAAGGGAACGGAATTATTTGAACAGTTTGTTGCAGACAACTTTTGTAAATATTGTGGGAAAAGGAGAAATTGCTTGTGACGAGCAATTTCTCCTTTTCCCACAATATTTTCTGCCATATCTGAAGATAATTTTTGGGACGGTCGACAATCTGGCGTTTGCTAAAGTGTTATAAGTAGAAACGTGCATACAGACCGTTTATGTCTTAATGTGTTTAAGAACATGCGCTACTTCATTAGTCCGGATGAATCGATAATCCTGACATTTTGTTGGGAACGGACATGTTCAGATTAACAAGAACTCACTGTATGTCATATTCTCATATTTCAACAATTACAGTCTACTGTTCCTTTCCATAACCCCATACACACTTAAACCTTTCATTGCACCATGGGAAGCAAAAGAATTAAGAAACCACAGTGACAAATGCATAACTAGCTCATCAAAAGCAATTCATTCTTTTGTCACTAATGTCTCTAAAGAAAATATGTTTCATGCATTTTTGTTACTTGCTATCACTTTCAATTTCACTTGAATTACCTGTAGTTTCATCATCTCATATCAAATAAACATTGGAAACCAAATCAGACATCTATTCCGCGACGGATTTAAGAACTTGTTCATGAACTTTAAGAATGTTCATAATTAAAAAAGGCCAGTCATGAGCACAAAGCTGTTCTTGAACTTGTTTGTGAATATCAGGAATGTGTTCATGAAACTGTTCTAGATGTTCATGAACCTGTTCTTGAATTCCTGCTCTGTGTTCATGAATTGTCATTTGAAATTCATGAATGTTAGTGAAGTTCATGAACAGGTCCTTGAATCCTTCCCAGGGATAGAAGCTGCTTGTTGTGAACAAATCCTCCAATATTCACTGTGTTTTTTAAATCTTCTGATGATGGAGCATAAATAATTAGTTATGTATGTAATGTCATCAATTAACTGATGAAATCAATTATCTCCTGCAATAAATATCTCATTAATCATATGTCAGGATTACCCCATTCAGAGTAACAATCCTACAGCCTTTGTGATCTACCTAATATAATATGAACAAAGGCATTGCCTCTAGACCGCTCTCTCAACTCATTGTTATGGATTTTGCATGAAACTTGCATACTGAATATGCTTTTCAATCTAAATTCAAAGTACAACTTTCTGGAAATAAAAGAATTAGCTTACTAAGGGGGAGCAAATACTCATTTTATCACAGAGCTGTCATCTTTGTCACATTTAGATAGGTCTCAGTAAAAGGGCAAGTCTCCAGGTAGACCTTTTTGATGGACTATGTTCTATATGGGTATTAGTTAACCCTTTCCCAAACAGTAACGACATTTGACAACTTTGTTGCAGACTACTTTAGAAAACATTGTGGGAAAAGGAGAAATTGTTCGTAACGAGCAAGTCTTCCTTTTCCCACAAGGTTTTCTGCTCTTTCCGAATAATATTGTTCAATTTCATCACATTTTGAAATATCGTCTGCAAACTCTGTCAATTTGTTTTTTGGGAAAGGTTAAAGCTTGCTTGGGCTGTGTATGAGGGCCTTTCATCAATAATGAGTCATTCATCATGTAAGGACAAACTACTCATGCAATGACAGAACCACCAAACTATAATTTTTGAACCACACGTCTGTTTCTGCTTGAAATCATAGAATTTTCTTCACAAAATCATGTGTTGTAGGTACTGGTTTAAATCAGCATGAGAAAAAAACAACATGTCATTTAATGATGAAGAAGGGTCAGTTGGATTAATAGATTCAGATGATGTTCAACAACATACTCATCTACATGCTTTGGGACTTACCAAATTACATTAAATAGAAAGCCAATCAGGTCTTTGTTTGAATGGTTCTTTATTGTTCAATATAGATAAGAAAATCCCAGAGATTGCTTTGCTGATCTACAAAAGGTCATTCAATAACAACAAAAAGCTTTGTTGTAGCCAAAAGGTATTTCGTTTAACTTTAAAATAAAAAAAATCCTTAATTTTTCATATTAATAATTCATAAACCTTTGTTAACACATGAAACACTGCTTTTTTATATGTTTTTATCTATTAAAGAACTTAGAAAAAGTTCTGTATGCAATAAATGATTAATGAAATGAAGTTAAAAGACATAAGTGATAATCAGCAGACAGCATTAGTTAATGTATTCTAATTCCTTGCTTTAACAATTTGGTTGAAAAAACAAAGTCACAGCTTAGTTTTGGCACATTAGCTTCATTCTTGACATCAACAGTTCCCTGACCTTCATTGTTTGAATAGAAAAACACTTCTGAGAGTTGGAAAAATATGACAGAAACATTTGTGTTCAACTTCTTCAAATAAAAGAAATAACAAATACTCTATGATATACAAAGTAGCCATTTTCTTTTACAAAATGTTTCAAATTTAAAGCAATAACAGGTATTAATTAAAGTTTCTTTTTCCAATGAATAAAATCAATTGTGACAAGGAAAATGTTCTCTCTGAGCCTGTTTCCCCTTGTCATAATAAGTTTCAAAATTTTGTGGTAAATCAAAGGAGAAATAATAATTCAACATTGATGTATGCAAATTAAACTCTCATCTTTTTCCCTTCATACTCATGCAATAATTAGAAAAGAAATTCAAGTAATGACTCAAGTTACTGTCTTCCTCTGGTCTGCTGCAGGCTTACTAAGTAGTTTTAACATAATATGATAATGCTTTTTGTCTCAATAATTTGATTGAGTTGTGTTTTTTTAAGGCTTCTTGAAAGAAAGAAAAGATGAGACATGTGACAGTGTTGTCATTATAGAATATTTCATAGTCCTTCTCAATTTTTCTATATTATTGTCCTTTGATGTCCATAACATATGATATATCATTGTTAATGTTATTTTTCTTCATGAAATAAGTCTTTTGAAAAGAAAACTAAACTTTAAGACTATTCACTGATCAAACATGAAGATTTAAGATATCTCCTTGTAAATCTTCATCTGTTTTTTTTATTATATCCACATCACTGAATGTTCTGTTGCTGTTACACCTTCCTTACTCTGCCAGTTAGTCATCAGATTTGGCTGTTAAAAGAGAAAAATAAAAAATTTAAATCTTTTGGCAATACTGGCCACATTAAACTGACTTATAATTTTTAATTGGTAACAATGGAAATAATTCATTCCTGATGGTAATCAATTGAAGCAGTTTACTGACAGAATAAACAAAGAGCTGATTGGTGATAAAAAAATCTATAGTCCAACCTGTCTTGACTTATTTTGGTTTCATTCTCATTCTTACCAAGGTTTTTGAAAAAGAAAAGAGAAAGAGTTATTTACAAATTGTGAGCAACACCAAATTCATCAACATTTCTGGATCATACAAAAATGTTCAAATTAAAGAAAAAACAAACTTCCACATTAAAGAGAATTGCTTCTTTGCTATATTACATTAATAAGTTACCTTCAATCTTTATGACAATTATGTTTGTTTATTCAAAGGGGAGAGAAAGAATATACATGTTTAGACATATACTTACTTGTATTATAAAACAGAATCAATGTTTATGCAGGTCTGCATCTTTTCTTTAGAATTGACATATTTCCAACCATCATAATTCTGTAATATAAAGAAAAAACAACTAAGGGATCTATTACCATAAACCTTTAGGACAAAATTCTCAATGTTTTGGAATTATATCATCACTGGACGAAACGAATAAAATAAAATACTACCATATAATGTGACATACATAACCAAATACTTAAAACATAGGCGTAGGAGCGTTTTCAATATTGGGGGGGCCAACTTCAGATGAGGGCCCGTCTAAGAATAAATGTTCCTAAACTTTTTCATGGCTATTCATGCATTTACAAATTCAATAACATTATAAGAATAACAAGAAAGCGTATGAAAATGTGTATCTTAAATAATAAAAAAAATAATAATAAAAGGATATGCCAGGTCTCGATCTCACGCGGAAATCAAATGCATTGATCTAAACAAAAGGTGCAGCGGCCAGACTGTCACAGCCATGCATTCAACTCGTTTTAGATTAATTTTCAAGCATTAGGTAACAATTGAAGACAATATTGAGTCTGACCCCTTTAGGTAACAATTGAAGACAATATTGAGTCTGACTCCTTAGAACACGTTTTACACCACTGTTTTCGTCAATCTAGACTTCCCGGGTATTTCAGTGAGCTGAGTTTTCATTGGATAAACCAGATGTGTTTAGATTGCCATTTGCAATGATGACGTCAAAAAGATTTTTGTTATAATGCGTAACAAAAGGCGAATTGGTGTAAGATAAAGCACAAAAAAACACATTTATTCTGCTGTTAAATTTTGTTTCTTTCATATTTCTTTTCAAATATCTTCATTTGCCATTGTGAATATTGGGGGAGGGGGGGCAGAGTATACTCTCCCCCCAGTGTGAATATTGGGGGAGGGGGGGGCTGGCCCCCCAGCTCCTACGCCTATGTAAAAGGGTATTTCACTTTTTGAAAAGGAAATTCATGCTGTTATTGTTACTTAAAATATCGCCCCATAATTGAATTGCTATTGAATTGTCAAGAAGGTACCTTGTACTCAATTTAAAAGCTCCAACAATAACAAATAATCCATATCAGCAACTGACGAGTTGATATCGTTGCTTTATTGGTCAGCATAATAGTGTATTCCATCTACAACACGATGTGTACCTAATGCTTTCCTTACACATCGCAACAATGACATAGACCGTCTACATAAACATTAGATTATGCCTAACTGCAGGGTGTAATCACCGAATCGATAGGTGAACACTTATTTCACCGGGCAACACACATTTTCTAGCCAAGTACTGCAGGGAGCATGTACTGTAATACTAAAAAATGAATGCTGTAGTTCTACTTAAAAGGAAGAAGTTTTTTCAGATGGATGTTTGTTTAGAGGAAGCATCTTCAGCGAGGCGTGACGAGGGCTCGCCTTCTCGATTTTTCTACGACGAATTTTGGTGAAAATGGTCTAATTAGATATACTGTTTTATAACGAAATGAAAGAGTACAAAAAGTTCTCTTACCTACAACCGGCGATTCGTTTTCCTTTCAAGGAGTTGAACACTGTGTCCAATTTAAAGTTTGAAGCGGTGGCGCCGATCCTGTTGTTCGTGTTTTGTTTTTCGATAGAATGGTTTATGGTTCATTCATGATTGGCGGAAATAAACTCAATGAGCGGCAATGAATTTATGTAAAACCAGTCCATTCCATAAAGCCGGAAACACCCGAAGCAAACCCGAGTTTTCTCTTTTCAATGAATGGTTCACTATTGGTAGATATATTGGTAGATAAAGGTAATGCTTGAAAATAAATTTAGCTAGAACCAGTCCATTCCGTAAAGCCGGAAACACCCGAAGCAAACCCGAGTTTTCTCCTTTAGGTAAACCGGAAGCCACCTGTTTTTTTTCTAATGGTATAACCGGTGTTAACATAACTTGTTACTCGTACGTATGTTACCGTTATCCGCTCTCCGAGCGCTTCGCGCTCTGAGAGAGCGGTATTAATATAATATGCATACAGCGTTCCATTCTCAGACATTGTCTGGAATTCAGTTACTCACACACATTTGATGCAGGGTTTTTTAGTGTGATTTAACCCTTTCCCATACAACAAATTTTCGACTGTCCCAAATTGAAAGAGTTTGCAGACGACATCTCAAAATGTGATCAAATTGAATGATAATCCTCTGATAGGGCAGAAAACATTGTGAGAAAAGGAGAAATTGCTCATTATGAGCAATTTCTCCTTTTCTCACAATGTTTTCCAGAGTCGTCTGCAACAAACTGGTCAAATGTCGTTATTGCTTGGTAATGGGTTAAGCCATTCATAGCTTATTTGCCAAATAAATGTTAGCATGACATCACCATAAATGCATTTTATAAAATTTGAATGTTGCAGTTATCATAAAGTAAATACTTATCAGCACAAAGCACTTATGAACTGTGAGCATGAGTAGAAACCATTGTACCGAACCGAGCAAATAAACCTCTTAAAGACACAAACACATCCCATCAGTGAAAAACACTGTCAAACACTGAGTGGTTGTGTTGTCTATATATATGCCAGCATGTTCTCTCAAACAATGCATTAGGTCCCTAATTTGCATAAACATTCAACGAACGTTGCATAACTCCCACTTCCGAGAAGACTCATCCCGAGTCTTGGCCCTTGGGAAACATGTGGGGAAGGCAACTCCGATAGAAGGAGGAGTCATAATCCCACCGCTGCCACCAATGTAACAAACCTTGCAAATGAACCCCTCAAAGACACAAACACATCCAATCAGTGAAAAACACAGTAAAACACTGAGTGGTTGTGTTGTCTATATATATGCCAGCATGTTCTCTCAAATAATGCACTAGGTCCCTAATTTGCATAAACGTTCAACGAACGTTACACCATTTTTACAAAAAGAGGAATTTTTCATGTTGCCTTTTTATATCACAAGTGTTTCTATCAATCATAAGCAGAATGCGTTTTAAATCAAAAGTATTTATCGAGTAAACTCGAAGATTAAGACATTGCTTCAAATGATGAGAAAATTCATTAAAGCTATGTTCCTTTCAACTTTAAATTAAGTTAACTTTCTTCTGCAGTGCCAACTTGAAGCAAGGAAAAAGATTCACAACATAAGTAAATGGTTTTTCAATTATTTCTTAATCTCCCTGGAATTTGTGTCAGGTATCATACTATCTTCAACGATAATTATCCCGAATATTGTGCATGATAACAAATAATTACCCCATTTTACTTCAAACCTTGTCCATAACACAACAAATATCAGTAGACACCTCAAATTTGTTCTGATTCATGATGAGCAATCTCCCATTTACGTACATTGGATTCAGAGGTTGTCTTTTAAAATTGGGTTAAAATGCCATTTCTACATACATGTTTCTGCAAGTTTTACAGTTTGAAGTCAAAATGAAGACCTATAATCTGTCATTTCAAAATCATTCATTTGTTGAATTACCAAGGGTGTCTTCAATATACATCTGTTGGTGCGGAAAATCAATCTGAACACATCGGGTTTATCAAATGAAAACACCTCTGAAATAATAGGGGTGACGCCATATTGGTTCCCAGCGGAATGACGTCACTTCACTCTCGTGTTTAAAAATAGATCTTAAATGTGAAATCTAAAAAGTCTTTAAATTTGATTGAGGAAACAACTTAACATGTCACAACAACAATTTTGCCATTTGGTATGAGTTACTGATAAAAAGATTACTTAAAAGGATGTCCAACCCTTCCATACACATTAAACTACTTTGCACGCTTAGAAAAGGTGTTAATTGGCGGATGCCGATTTACCCGAAAAATTGTAACCCTACACTTATATCCGAGGTGTATTTCTCAGCTCACGGAAATACCAGAGTAGTTCCAATTGGCGGAAAATATTTGCTTTGACCCCGAATGGTTCCAGCGCCAACCGAAGTATAGCAAGAACGCCCAAAGTAATCCGAGAAAGAATGAGTTTCAAAAAGGTGGGTTATGGGAATTAACCTTAATCTACAGGTCCAGTGATAGATTGCCATACCTTGCCATACTTGGTGGCTGGCCTGTGATCTAACCTGTTTGCTACTCTTGGTATCTTTCCTCATCAAAATTAAGCAGATATTTAAGGTTTTGGAAAGCAGATGACACAAAAATCTATTTTTTTTTTAATTTTACCCATCATTTGTTGCAGCATGTACATTACAATGAGTATGAATGACAGATTACAGTACGAAGAACAACATTAGATTGAATCATTTGGCACCTTCTATCATCTACAAATCTTCAACACTTCAGAAGACGGCATGATGTATATAACACAACATACATGCTGCTGGTACATGTGTTTATTACAACAAAATCATCTGTTGCAGCAGACGTCAAAAAAGGGCTTATCAGTTACAGGTTAAATGATCAAGGCACTGCATATCAGCTGTCAGGATGATTTCTGAACTACTGTTATATGATAGCCAACACCCGCTGACACTTTAACCCTTTACCAAACGGCAAATTTTTCGACTGTCCTAAATTGAAAGAGGTTGAATACGTTTTATTACGACATTTTAAAATGTGATGAAAATGAAAATTTGGCTTCTGATTGGGCAGAAGAAATTGTTGGAAAAGGAGAAATTGCTCATTATGAGCAATTTCTCATTTTCCTACAATGTTTTCCAGAGTCATCTGCAACATACTGGTTGAATGTTGTCATTGTTTGGTAATGGGTTAAGTGTTCCACACATGACTAGAATAAGTGCTTCACGTTTGTGAAGGACTTAATAAAATCTTGCATTAAACCTTTGCCATTGGGGTCCGAGGCAACACTAAGATAAGTATTTAATGTTTGAGAAGGACTTAAATAAGTCTTACATTAAACATTTGATTGATGTTCTGTTATATAACTGCATGTTACACCAAATATCTTTTTTAAATCAGATCGGCGTAATCAAACACCACCACTTTGCATGGTCTATGAACTGGAGATTTATTAAGGGTTCCTTTTAATGATTGGTGGAGGAATTTTGATATCTTGAAGCTGAAACTACCTCAACCCAAATAAAGTATTTTGTGACTGTTCAAATTGAAACCATCAGCACACTACACTTACAAATTCAAACTCTTCTTAGTAACCTCCCCTTGCTATGATGCATGTATTAGTTAATTTAGTAATAATGTCTTTTTGTGTTAATTTCTGACTAGCTGAATTGAAAAAATAAAAAAAATTCAAATAAATTACAACAGATGATTTTTTTTTTTGGCTCCCCCATCTTTAAGGCCCATTTTGGTTTCCAAGCACACGGTTATGTGCCATTTGTTGAAGCAGTGATCAATCTCATAAAAGAAGATCACTGTGAGGAGTTCAAAGTATGGGGAAAAAATCCTGTAGAATGTGGGTTAGAAACCACTGTTTTTAAAGGGGAAATTGCTCAGGGGCTTCCTAAGTCCAATGCTACAGTTGTTTCAAAACAAGAACATATTAAAAAAGCAGTTCAGATGGTGTTTTAATGTATTTATCCATGCAAGAGGCAAGTCCTGTTCTAGCTGGCTGTTGTCCATTTCTCCAGTACATGATGAACCTCTTGACCATACAAACTATGGCTGTCCATTAGCCAAGACTTGAGCTAGCTGCCAGATCATATCAATGGCAATAGTTCATTGTAATACATCCAATACTTCATAGGTATGGCTGGTTTGTGAGCCCCGAGCTTCTTAAGTTAATGGTTGCAGACTTATATCCGCTTGGAGCCTGGTAAATATAGTGATAGAAGTTGGGAGGTACTTGGTATAATCAGTGAAAAGTGTCTCATAAGCCAAACTACTGGCCCTTTCTCTAGGGGTGACACTATAATAAACAAAACCTTTAACTTCATAAAAGCATAGTTGTGAGGGTGTGGATGTAAATAAGTGATAGTATTCATTCGTTCATTAAAAGGACTGTCTCACAGATTTGGGTTTTAACAGTTTTAATTAAACTGTGTTCTACCAATAAAATGACACCATTGATTTCTGAAGTAACATAAGACTAGATTATTGACAGCTTTCTACAAAGGCTAACCTCTTTTATAAGGATGGTCAAGTCAGGATGAATCATAACCATTCAAGTTAAAGATTTAGACAGGTTACAGGAATCACAGAAATACAATAATACCACAGAAACACCAGCAACAAATTTAGAACCAGCTTGTTAAGCCCCGACATTGCGAGACATATGGGCTTGTATCCCTGAGTCCGCAACAAAGTATATGATTCGTGCGACCAATTTAGACTGGTAAACAAGAGAAACAATGCAACATTGTTCATCTACCTCCAACTGCCTACTTATCAGATATAACCTTATGTTTATCCAGATACTACCTAATGGTTACCAGCATCTCTTTTATCCTTTAATTATTATTGATGGTCCTAGATATGTGATGAGCTCTAACCCTTATAGTGCTGGAAATGACTTCATGCTTAAGCAAACAGGTTAGATCCAGGCTAGCTGCCAAGTAAATTGGCAGCTGGCCTGTGATCTAACCTGTTTGCTACTCTGAGTATCTTTCCTCAGCAAAATTAAGGAAATATTTTAATTTTTGGAAAGCAAACAACACAAAAATCTGCTTTTAGAAAATTACCCAGCAATCTAAGGGGTAAGTAGGGTGAATCCTAAGGCCCTCCATAACCCTGCGCTGGGTATTTTCTCTGATTCATTTCCTCAACAGTTCTGTAAACTATTCCTCCCATGTCATGACTGCTAGAACCTTGAGAGGGATATATGAATATTGGTAATGACTTGCTAATCTTTTTACCAAATGATGAGTTTAGTATTGTCCCAAATTCAAAGCTTGCAAACCACAATCAGAATGAAGATATAAACATGGGTGCTGAGGTAGAGCATTAGTCTCTTGACACACAGGTCTTGGGTTGGATTCCTGCAAGGTGGGGGCTCCACTCTGAGACATTTCCTTTATCCACATTAGGGACTGACTACTTGGTTTATGTATCCAAGAAGGAGAACTAATTATTCTTAGTTGTAAGAACATTTTTCACACTTGATGTAAAATAGAAAACGTCATTCAGTTAAATCATATTTTCAATAAAAATGTTCAAGAAATTTGATCTATTCTCTTGATAAAATAAATAATTCATTGGAATTTAGAGAATCAGAAATTATCATGTACATCTAAAGCTCCTTGGATTTGAGGGATCTATTTAACTACTTAAGAAGGAATAGAAAGTGAAGACAATTCCGTAACCCTACACTCTGATATTCATTATAATCACGCATATATTGTAGACATCTTTAGAAAATATTGCCACAAAACGATAAATTTCCCTGATGAGCAGTTCACCCCTTTTCTCACAATGGTTTTTACCAAATATCATTTAATTCAAACCTATATGAATTATTTATTAACCATTTCACAACAGCAGATCCATGCCTGGATTCAATGAAAGACTTTGGGAAGTGCTTGAGGAAGAGATCATTCAGTGGCATGCAAAGGATATTGTGCTTGATGGAAAGAGCAGTGGCTTGCAAAGGATATTTTGCAGTACTTATTTAGTACCTTGAAATACAGGGAGCATAGATTGATGCTATAATGACTATAATAGTATAACTGAAAATCTGCTGAACACTGCACCAAACCCCTATCCAAGACACTACTAGTTTTGAGGGTGTATAAGCTTGCCTGGTGATTCAAAGCAAATTTTCAACTGTCCCAAATTAAAAGAGTTTGCAGACGATATTTCAAGATGTGATGTAATTGGAAATTAATCTCCTGTGAAGCAGAAAACATTGTGGGAAAAGAAGAAATTGCTCGTTATGAGCAATTTCTCCTTTTCCAACAATGTTTTCCAGAGTCTTCTGCATCAAAGTGGTAAAATGTTATTATTGTTTAGTACAGGGTTAAAACTGCATAAAAAAACCAACACAATACTAGTTTTGAGGGTGTATAAGCTTGCCTGGTGAGTAAAAGCTGTGCTATAGGTGCCTCCCTCTTTTCTTGTGGCGAGGGAGAAATGCCCTCTTGACTTTTTCAGACATTCTGGTAACAAGTCTTAGCTTTTGGATTATACAAACCTTTTAACCATTTAACTTAGTAACCCTTTCCCAAGCAATAACGACATTTGACCACTTCGTTGCAGACGACTTCAGAAAACATTGTGGGAAAAGGAGAAATTGCTCGTAACAAGCAATTTTTCCTTTTTCCACAATGTTTTCTGCCCTATCACAAGATTAATTTTCAATTTCACCATCTTTTGAAATGTCGTCTGCAAACTGTTTCAATTTGGGACAGTCGATTAATTTGGTTATGGGAAAGGTTTAAACAATTAATTTCTTAAAATATACCGATGACTTTCAGCATGGCATATCCTGTTCTCTAATATGGGAATTTGGGTTATGTCCAAATAGAGAGAACCAGTAGAAGACCACTAAGAGCAATGTATCCTTTTGTCGCATTGGTTTTTAGGAGTCATTGGAAAAATATATTGTTAAATGAAGTTTATGGTTTAAGGGTTCAAAATCATTAACCCTTACATACTATAAAGAGGTTCAGTACAATACTTATATGATAGTCAATGCTTCGTGTTTTTCTAATGAGCCTAAGTCAAACCTTCAAAGACGATGCTGTTTTCAAACTTATTCATCATTCTGTTGATGCTTTAAATCTTATGCTTGTTTCATTGGCGACTATCATTTGGCAAGACATTGAGTCAGCGCCCTCGCATACAGTGCTGGTTAATCCGAAAAAAACTGTTATATATCTGAAGTTGGTTGACACAATATTAAACACCATACACAAAATTGAATAATGTTGAACCAGACATGAATATCTGTATGAATTGAAAAATGGGTTGTTGCAAAATTTGTATAGCTGTTTAATGATTTATCTTACTTAATTTCATTGACTTCCAGTTGGAAATAATATTCAAAAAAGTCTGATAATCAAAGAGTCAAATGTTCAAAGAACCAGTGGATCTTCAATTAAATTTCTTACATACCCTGTTATGATACAAAGGAACATCTCTCTGCAAATAATCTAACTGTCAACAGAAGAAACACTTAATTTGCCTTATCTGAGTTTTTGCACACAAGCTCAATGCAATGATTAAATCGGAAGGCATTCCTTTTTTTGTTTTTCTCTACAAAAAGTCTTCTTCAAATGATTGTGGAAGTTGCTTATCTGTGTTAGAATATCTGCGTTTAATTAAGATATCAAACAGATTGCGGAAAGAGATAGGGTTGCACGAGTCTGAGCCTATCTTTCATTCCAAGCTTTAATCTCCGAAAATAATCGAATCTCGGGTGAAAAAACTTTCACATTTTCTCCACGGTTCCCTTGTTAAGTTTCCCCAATACAAAGGAGGCTTTTATATATGATCCTGTTAACTCTTTACCAAACAATAACAACATTTAAGCACTTTGTTGCAGACGACTCTGGAAAACATTGTGGGAAAAGGACAAATTGCTCGTAATAAGCAATTTATCCTTTTCCCACAAGGTTTTCTACGCTATCAGAAGATTATTTTCCAATTTAATTACTCTTAAAATTGTCCTCTACAAACTCTTTCAATTTAGAAGAGTAAAAGATTTAGGCGTTAGGAAAAAGGTTAATAACTGCACCCTGCATGCATTCTACTGTCTGTAGTAAACGACTTTTGGATCGATAGATATCTGGGATGTGCTGCCTGTGTTTATGTAACCTTTTACCTTATAAAAAGATCATTTGTTTTTTCCGCCTGCAACAAGATACTTAAAAGGAAAGTGACAAAAGGAGATATTGCCAATTTTGTGACAATATTATTTTAGCCAATGCCACAATCTAAATTCAGTTAGGGTTAATTCTCTCTCAATGATACCTCATAACATACGCACCTGGGTACCGTTTTACTGAACAGTTTACGCTTAGGATTTGCGTAAGTCTAAAACAACATTTCCTCTTATTTCAATATTGGGTGCAGCAATATTTCAAAGTAACACATCATTGGAATCGTCTCTCCGAGACGCTTCCAATGACGTGTCACATTGCAATATTGTGCTTTCATGGAAGATACTATCCATGTTTATCAATTATGACTTACGCAAACATTTTCCGTAAGTTGTTTAGTAAAACGGGCCCCTGACGCAGAAGTCTTCAGAAACAACTGCAACTAAAGGAGCAATTTATCCTTTTGTCACAATGCTTTCTCCCAATTTCATTATAACTTATTTTTTTCTGTGTTATTTTGTCTTTCCGTCTACTGAAGCTTTCAATTTGGACGAGTCTCAAACTCCCAAAAGGGGATGTAATGGGGGTGGGTGGAATGGGTAATTAACCTTCCCAATCAATTAAAGTGAGTTCACCCTGAGTCAATAAAACGTTTGTTAGTCTATGATGGCTCAAGTTCCTTTGTCAGCTGTTCGATCATAGCTTCTGCCTCCTTAACCCTTAGAATGCTGGGTAATTTTCTAAAAATATATTCTTGTGTCGTCCGCTTTCCTAAACTTTAATTATCTGCTTAATTTTTATGCGAAAAGATACTCAGAGTAGCAAAAAGGTTAGATCACAGGCCAGCCACCGATTAACTTGGCGCCTGGCCTATGATCTAAACTGTTTGCATAAGCATGAAGTCAGTTCGAAATTGCTTAATTTTGATGCAAAAAGATACTCAGAGTAACAAACAGGTTGGATCACAGGCTAGCCTCCAATTTTCTTGGCACCTTGCCTGTGATCTAACCTGTTTGAATAAGCCGGTTCCAGCACTATAAGGGAACATTTGGGACAGTCAAAATTTTGGTGTTTGGTAAAGGGTTAACAGATATACAGCCTTATTCACAGCTCATTACTAGACACTCGAACCAAGACACCAATTTATAATAATAAACCTCAAGAAACTTCACTTGTGATCAATAAAGAGTTGAAACTTTGAAACTCTAAGTACAGTCTAACTTGTGTTAAGCAGCCAACCTGCCTTAAAAAACCACAACAGAAAGACCCATTGTAAGATTTAAGGTGTACATCAATTTGTGTTAAGCAGCCAACCTGCCTTAAACAGCCAATTTACTCTGTCCCATAGGCTGGCCTTTTAACACAAGTTTGACTGTATTGTAAAAGAAGATACAGGGTCAGAATATTTTTAGTTTGTCACAAGGATTTCAGGAAGGATGTAGAAACAATGCCATACCTCAATATCTTTAATGAGAAAACACCTTTGAACAATTCAATAATTATAACACATCTCAACAAATGTCTCAATGGTGTTCTTACATTTAAAACTCCAAAATTATATCAAGATATTTAAAGATTGTGAGGTATGTGCTAATTGTTAAGCAAGCTAAGACTAAGAAACACTTTAGCAAACGCCAAATTGTTGACCGTCCCAAAAATAATCTTCAGATATGGCAGAAAACATTGTGGGAAAAGGAGAAATTGCTCGTCACGAGCAATTTCTCCTTTTCCCACAATGTTTTCAAAAGTTGTCTGCAACAAACTGGTCAAATAATTCCGTTCCCTTTCAATTTCGTTCGGATTGCGAGACATTCGCATTATCGGGGGTCCGGATAAACGAGGCTTCACTGTACAGTAGGAAAGCAAATGACATAATATCTAAAGTCTATTATTCTAATGGATGATGTCATTTATAAGTCGCAAATTATGGTAAGGTCCTTTATCCCCAAAACTATTTATCTATGGTATATGCTGTTTATGGTATAAGAATAAGTCAAGTCCAACTTACCCCTAAATTCTTCCTTATATATTCCTCCATGATATTTCACATAATTAACAACACCGTAAACATTATTAATTCCAAATCATTTCATAACTTTGGCTAATCAAACTGATTTATATAACACTCACTCATACGATAGGCTAAACATCACTGTCACATACTAGACTTTAGTACCATATAAACAAGCTTAAGAAGTGTCAACAATATTATTCAAACACTAATTCAACTTTAAATAATTAGTCAGGAATGTCTAATAACCTAATAACCCAATGTTATGTATTATAAATCAAACATTTCAAAATCATATAGCACTCAACTAGCGTCATTCATTAAACAGAGGTATAATCAAACAGCATTGATAAAACACTGGAAAAACCTAAAACAAATACCATCCATAATCAATAATTAACATCCATTCACCTTATCAAACACATTTTAACCAAACATCAACAAATCCATTCAGTATATCAAGCACATTTTAACGATATATCCAAATAAAGATTCCACAGAGAGATAACTTATAACTTAGTTCTCCGCTGATGCCACAATCTCCGATAGTATATTGAGAGTGAAAGTTTGAACACATGGGAGCCTTCCCTGCAGCACACCTGAATTACGGTACAAACTTATGTTTACGTTCATCATATTCTTCGGTGCCCACTCACTGCTCTATTTACAACACACACGCACACACACAATCATTTAGTCCCCCCATACTACCCTCCTCTACTACTGCAACACCAATACAAAATGCATTGTTGTTTACCCCATCACTTCCCCTTGCTCCCCTGAGTAATTCGCTTCAAACGTCATTATATAATTTACCAATTCATTACAGCAGACACAAATATCTATGAAATAAACATCTTCATACATAATTGATTGGTGACTTATGTGACTAATGTAACAAATAATGAACTTGCTCATGCTAATAATCTCCTTTTGTCACAATGTTCTGAAACATTGTGTGCTTTAACCCTTTACCAAACAAGTTTTCGACTGTCCCAAATTGAAAGAGTATGCAGACGACATTTCAAGATGTGATGAAATTGGAAAATGATATTCTAATAGTGGAGAAAAAACTTTATGGGAAAAGGAGAAACTGCTCGTTAAGATCAGTTTCTCCTTTTCCCACAATGGTTTCCAGAGTTGTCTGCAACAAACTGGCCAAATTCTGTTATTGTTTGGTAATGGGTTAGGGAAAGGATTTTCCATGTGTGGCAGTCCCAACGGTCTAATCTCGCTATGCCATCAAGTAGGTTTACCAATGGCACTCTAGGGGAGCAATTCATAATGTGTAGATTTGTAATTGTACTAATTGTCTGCATTCAGGATGCTGATAAGCCCAAAACCCACAAGGTTTCTGATTGTTTGTGTGTTTTTTTCATGCAAAACATGACCTACGTTCAGCTGATTCCTTCATACTTATGGAATTTTCTACCTGGTCAAAATTAAAAACAAACGAAAATAACAAAAACAAGTTTATCAAAATGAATTTTCTTTTGAATAGTTGGTAGAAGCCATATGGAGCACATTCATCTTCTCACCGCAATCATATCGTAATACTCTGTCTGCTTTAGTTTTCAATTTGGGCAACTCTCAAAAAAAAGAAATAATCCTGTAAATCTAACATCTGAGATGCCAAGCAAATTTATCAGACAAATCAAGTCACCTTTATAGTGATTATACTTGTTTGTTAGGAATGAATGAAGATTTATGTAATTTCTGCCCCCTCACAGATAACAAAACACATAGATTATCTTTCACAGACAATCAAAAGCCATCCAGTTCCCCTATAGAACCTCATTTCATCACATCCGCTGCAGAAGTCTAAAAAATGTTAGCATAAAAATACTATGACAAAAGTATAAATTGCTACATATTTTTTTTTTATGTCTGCTGTTGCTTTCAATTTAGATTTGTCACACATCTATATTCTGCCACATATGCTGCAGTTTTAGTCTTTTAACCCTTTTCCAAACAGTAACAACATTTCGCCAGTTTGTTGCTGACGACTCTGGAAAACACTGTGGGAAAGGAAGAAATTGCTAGGAATGAGCAATTTCTCCTTTTCCCACAATGTTTTCCAAATTCGTCTGCAACAACCCGGTCAAATGTCGTTATTGTTTGGTATTGGGTTAAACAAACCAAATCTAACCTGACCTGTCGCAAATTCTAAAATGGAGGAATATAGAAATATTGGGGGACCAATGATGAAATCAATGATGGCACTCCAGGACCAATTTCATGCTGCATGATTGTCCCATCAATATCATTTACCCTTATCTTCAGAGACAAATTGATAAAAAATAAATAGCATATGACTTGCAGCCATTCATTTGTAAGCAATTTACCAAACTACCAGTATGTATCATACTGTAACATGTGGACCAATTTCATGCTGCATGCATGTCCCATCAATATCATATACCCTTATCTTCTGGGACAAATTGATAAAAAATAAATAGCATACGACTTGCAGCCATTGATTTGTAAGCAATTTACCAAACAAACTACCAGTATGTATCATACTGTAACATGTGGACCAATTTCATGCTGCATGATTGTCCCATCAATATCATTTACCATTATCTTCTGGGACAAATTGATAAAAAATAAATAGCATACGACTTGCAGCCATTGATTTGTAAGCAATTTACCAAACTACCAGTATGTATCATACTATAACATGTGGACCAATTTCATGCTGCATGCATGTCCCATCAATAACATATACCATCATCTTCTGGGACATATTGATAAAAGATAAATTGAAGCTATATCGATTATTTAGCAATTTGCCATACAAACAACCAGTATGTATGATATCATACTGTAATATGTAAATTATGATGCAACTGGCATTCAAATTATTGTAACAAGAAAATATATTCTCATAAATAGCTATTCATTTTTCGAAATATTATATAAAACATCTTGCGTGAGGAATGTAAGTAATGTAATTATTCATTGTTTCGAATGTCATCTGAAAACTCTTTCAACACTGGATGATGAAAAACAAATAATTTGTTTGATAAAGACCATTGTTGTCTATTCTTATACACTTATGCAATATTACAGCTGCCAAGCCAATGTGCCGGTATTTCAGTTGGAAGCTGGGACTCAAACTTGAAATATAGGCCAGTCAATAGCTTGATAAACATTCTTTCTGATGTCTAGTGAAATCAACGCATGGGACATGATTATTAATCTTTCTACAACAAATGATCAATTAGCGTTTATGAGGGAAAGCTTTTCATAACTTGTAAAAAATTATGTAGAATTCTGGAAAGGAAATCATCATATTATTAACCCATTACCAAACAATAACGTTATTTGACCACTTTGTTTCAGACGACACTGAAAAACATTGTGGGAAAATGAGTAATTGATCATAACAAGCAATTTCTCCTTTTCCCACAATGTTTTCTACTCTATCAGAAGATAACTTTCCAATTCCATCATATTTTGTAATATCGTCTGCTAACTCTTTCAATTTGGGATAGTAAAAAAATTGGCGTTTGGTAAAGGGTTAAATGAACTCCATTCCAAAATGCCAGTAGTAAACCAAAACACCAACTAATAACCAGCCATTTCAATTAATTTCGAATAAAGAAATATTAGATATATAATCATTGAGCAATACTTCTTTTGCTCACAATAATTTCTCTCACCATCTGATGTATGTGCAGTCAAACAACTAATCATTGGGGAAATAACAGAATGATACATTAGAAAGTCTTGTAGACCTAATCAGTTTAACCCTTTCCCAAAAAACAAATTTTTGACTGTCCCAAATTGAAAGAGGTTGCAGACGACATTTCAAAATGTGACGAAATTGGCTTGTGATAGGGCAGAAAACATTGTGGGAAAAGGAGAAATTGCTCCTTTTCCCACCATGTTTTCTAAAGTCGTATGCAACAAAGTGGTCAAATGTCGTTATTGTTTGGGAAAGGGTTAAGCCTGGCAGAAACATCTATATCTGCTCTACTTCATTGAACCAACATTGATACCAGCTTCGTCGAAATTTGAACAAGAAGGATAATTGCCATTTCGCAAAAAAAAACTGATGAGTAATGATTATGACTCGTAACTATTACAAGTTCACCTATTGTAGACTGGTTTTTCCATTTTTTTCTCCAGAAGACCATTTCATGGGAAGGTGATCATATGCCAGTAACATACCCTGTAAAGTAAACAAACCTGAAAAGTTTTAGAACCCTTCATCAAGATCTTCCGCAACTTCTACACAATTGCCTTAAAGAACAAAAATTCAAGGGTGAAAGTTAACAATACAACTAAATTGCATCTTTTTTATTTACAATGACACACCTGTGACAGCAAAAGATATCAGAAAAAAAGTACATGTAGTTGCTCGTGCTAAGCAATTTTCATGTATTTCACAACTGTTACTATTCAATACCCAAACAAGCATTCATAGCTGTATCCTGAATAATTTCATTCTGCTAATCCTTCATTTTTCAATCAGTCAGAAATACCATAAAAAGGAAAGAAATCTGGTTTAGGACGCTGTTATCCTGGCACAAGATCATTGATGTATTAAATTTTATGCCAGAATACAAATTGACCAAACACACATATGTAGCCTGTGGGCAACAGTTGTGCAGAAGTAGAGGGTCCTTCATTCGATCCTGGTAAGCAAGGTGGAAATTGCCTGGACTAGCCCTCAATGCGGCAGGAGTACTGGTTTAGTATAGAAGAAGCAGTCTTCGAGAATTTAATAAGCTTCATTAACCTTCTGTCACAATCAATGTGATGTACAATAAATAAGTTTAAACTTAACTAATAAGCAGCCTATCTCTTGAATGTAGATCTGTTTTCTAAGTATTGCAATATTGCTCTATGTGATATTCCAGAACATTGTGACATAAGGAGGTCATGCTCATCATCAGCATCATGTTTGGTCAGTTTAAAAAAACTGCAGAGAAAAGGAGAGGGTGGGGTTCGTGTTCAGGAGAAAGCCATTTTTTACAAGAAGGAAAACTGTTAATGTCTGTTTGCCTGTCATCAGTCTATGTTTCAGGGATCACTGGGAGCCAGGTAAAAGTATCACTTCACTGCACCTTAACCCTTAGAATGCTGGGTAACTTTCTTAAAATAATTTTTTGTGTCATCTGCTTTCCAAAACCTTTGATATCTGCCTAATTTTGATGAGGTAAAATACTCAGCTTAGCAAAGAGGTTAGATCACAGGCCAGCCACCTAATAAATCGGCAGTGGGCCAGTGATCTAGCCTGTTTGCATTAGCATGAAGTTGGTTCCAGTATCATATTAAGGGTTAACAAAAGCTTCACTTCACCTGGACTGACCTTGATGCATCTTCAGAGGAAGGTTTGAGAAACTAACAATGGCAAAAGGATAAATTGCTCTCAATGAGATTGTTCTACTTTTGTCACAATGGTGTCAAGTCAAAATTATTTATATTACAAAGAAAGTTGTATTGTTCATACTTCACAATCATTGTCTGTTGATGCTTTCAATTTTGAGGGCAAATTGTAAATAAGGGGATAATCATTTTGTTTTATTATTAGTTAAACATTTTTTTTTTAATACCTTTTTTTTTAATTGATAGGCTTAGTTACTTGCTATGCAATGCATCATCACCATTTTTGACAGTTATTCAATAAAAAGATGATTGCTTTCTAGCATAGCTACAAACAGGTAAGAAGAACAGGATTAAATGTTAACTACTGTAACCAAGCATCAATACACATGATGAAAATAAGTCATGTATCCATTTTTACAGGGACTGGTATCCATTTTTACAGGAACCAGCCTTAAATGTCAAAACCAGTCTGAGCCAATTGTTCAGGATTACCTCACCTCAGAAATTACTCATCACTTTTCTCTGATCTTTAGCAGTCTAGCCTTTCCATACATCTTAAGAATAGATCCTAGAAACCATGGCAATAAGATTCTTTCTACTTGTATTTGGAGCATTATAGTTTACCCAGAAGGCCTGTTTCACCAATATTTCATTACTTCTTCCATAAATCTCAAGCTTACAGTTTTGATAACTAAATCCCTCTGATAGAACACCGTGACTTTGCAGAAAAGGAAGCAACAGCAGGCGAAAACTATTTTCATGATATATAAGGGAGGGTTCAGGAAATCATTGTGCCATAAGGATTGCCAGGTTAACATCATTGGCTACAAATTAACCTTTATAGCGTTGGAACAGACTTCATGCTTATGCAAACAGGTTAGACCCAGACCAGCCGTCAAGTTAATTGGAGGCTGGCCTTTGATCTAACCTGTTTGCTATTCTGAGTATATTTCTTCATCAGAATTAAGCAGGTATTTAAAGTTTTTGAAAACCAACAACACAAAATCTACTTTTAGATAATTATCCAGCATTCTAAGGGTTACAACCCATATTAACAATTTACTTCTGTAAGATCAATGTGCAACATCTTTACAATACAGTTATGAACAGGGTTTAGAAGCAAAATTATAACCAGGTTAGGAAACATTAAAAATCTGCGTTGTCACTTTATTCATGAAAAAAAAAACCATTTTATTACAAAATGTTATTAACAACAATCAATAAGACGGTTTCTTTAAACATGGATGGTTAGCCTGAAATTGCACATCATTATCAACAGCCATAATAAGCAATCAGTGAACCTGTTTATGCCAATTTAAGGAATTTTCTAAAATCTAGCACACAATAAATTCTTTCATAGCCACTGACTGGTTACTGTAAAGTAAACCATTTCCTTCATATAAAATGGTTTTAAATACATTCACAGAAGGGGACTTCAAAAGCAGTATTAGAAAAAGCAGAAATTACCCATTGAAAGGTATTTTGCCCTATGAAAGGTATTTTGAACAATCTTTAGTTGTTGTCTGTTGTTTCCCTTGATGCAGATCATATAGTTATTTAATCAATTCAAGGCAACAGCAACCAACAACTGAATAGAACAATTGGGGCTTCTTCAAATTATAAAACAGGGTCCCATAAAAGGCGCCTTCCTAATTGGAAATTTCTTTGAAACCATGCTGTTTTCCCAAACACACCAGCCTTTTTGGTTTCCAAATCCAACAACTTCATTGATACAATTTTCCAAAATTAACAGGTCAAGGCTCCTTCACAATTCAATGAAAAAAGTCCAAGATGATAAATGGCATTTCATATTTCATATGTGAAATTTTATAAAATGTGAAATATTCTTGAGAACAGCATTACATCTTACAAAGTGAAAGTGGGTAAACAGGTAAAGTGCTTGATGTCCCATTAGAGGATGAAATCAATCTTCAATGTCTGTGTAGTTCTCTTGGGGAAAACTATAAGTTCTCATTAAACTGCTAACAACTTGCTAAATGTCAGAACTGGAGATATAAAACATCAACATAAACCTTGCCGTGATACAAACCATTTGTCTACAAAAAATTAGGGCTTAATCTCCACAACTTTAACAATCTTAGGTGGATGATCTTAAACCCATTACCAAACAATATTGACATTTGACCACTTTGTTGCAGACAACTTTGGAAAACATTGTGGGAAAGAAGAGAAATTGCTCTTAACAAGCTATTTCTTTTTTTCCCACAATGTTTTCTGTCCTATCAGAATGTTATTTTTCAATTTATCACATTTTAGATTGTCGTCTGCAATTTCTTCCAATTTTGGACAGTCGAAAATTTGGCATTTGGTAAAGGGTTAACCAGGAGCATAGCAACATGTATGTACCTGTGTACACATTGTCCCTAGAAGATGAAATTCAAAGGACCAACTACATTGAGTGTTTTCGTACAAATTATGTAATTTTTTCCATAGATCATAACCATTTCCCAAACAACAAATTTTTGACTGTCCCAAATTGAAAGAGTTTGCAGACGAAATTTCAAAATGTGATGAAATGGAACAATATTCTTCAGAAAGAGTAGAAAACCTTGTGGGAAAAGGAAAAATGGCTCGTCACGAGCAATTTGTCCTTTTCCCACAAGGTTTGCTGAAGTTGTCTGCAACAAAGTGGTCAAATGTCGTTGTTGTTTGGGAAAGGGTTAAGTATTTGTTCTTGTTCGAAACAACCTTAGGTTGCACCAGATGGAAATCAATTTATTCAACAGCCCCCTGCCTTGCATACACATACTTATAATGTTTTAGCTATGCCCCTGTTAACTTTTTCCCTCTCATGGTACTTATGTCTGGTCTAATATGAAATCTAAGTCAATTGACAATCATTAATTGTATACTGGGTAAACAATGGGTAAATGGGTAAACAATACATTCAGTTATTTATCAAGTAGAAATCCTAGTTTGAGATGGAACATTTTCGTGGTACAAGTGGTTTCTCATTTAGACCTCAAAACGGTTTGGTTATAGATTAAACTGTTTTTCTTACATCGATTGTGAAACAAGTTATTGAAAACAACTTGATTCTGCTTCCTGGATATAACCACTTCTCATTCCAAATGTGGATTAATGCAAAAATGAAAGCAGTTTCCGCTATCAAAGGAACTCAAACTCATGACCCTTGTTTCCATGACTACCATTCTCAAGATGGATCTACTGCAAGTATTATTAAACATATACACAAGAGGGAAATGGGAGCGTATATATTTAATGCCATGAAACCCTAAACAAGACGGATGGTTTTTATACAATGCTATACATATGGAAACTATGAAGCAAACAGCTCACACAAAAAAGCACAATTCCAGAACTGATAACTCTTTAATCCTTCTCATTTAAATAAAGAATAAAAGAAAAATATATATGAAATATTCACTACACGATGTTGTTGATATTATATAATTGATCACCTATCATAAAGATATAATAAAAGCCCTTTCAAATTGTTCTTATTGAAAAATCTATGACCTTTAATAAAAGCCCTTTCAAATTGTTCTTATTGAAAATTCTATGACCTATAATAAAAGCTCTTTCAAATTGTTCTTATCGAAAATTCTATGACCTATAATAAAAGCCCTTTCAAATTGTTCTTATTGAAAATTCTATGACCAAATTGTTGTTTAGATATTAATTGGCAGTATCTACCAATAGTACATCATCTTTGCTGATAAGGTTCCAATAAGCTTGATAACTCTGTAATCATGCCATGATGAATAGTGTTATTGACTTTCTGTTCTGTTTACACCAATTTGTACAAACTTTCTTCAATTGCTGTTTAACCCTTTACCAAACGCCAAATTTTAGACTGTCCCAACTTGAGAGAGTTTGCAGACGACATTTCAAATGGTAATGAAATTGGAAAATGATCTTCTGATAGAACAGAAAACATTGTGGGAAAAGGAGAAATTGCTCGTCACGAGCAATTTCTCCTTCTCCCACAATGTTTTCCAGAGTTGTCTGCAACAAAGTGGTCAAATGTCATTATTGTTTGGTAATTGGTTAAGCAGTGTTATTATTTGCAGTAAAGAACTGGCATTATATGCAGATACCTTCCAACAAAAAAGTTTTGTTGAAAGCAAAATTCTCAAATAGAGAATACATGTAGCTATAAGCATTTTATCTTTATGTCATTTGGTTTCTTTCATCTTCATAAGATTTGTTAGCTATCATGGAGTAAGGGAATAGAATATCTTGAAAAATGAAGATCATCCCACTAAGCTGTTGGGACAAAAAAAAAAGAATTATATGATTGATCATTCAGATATTTCCCCCACAAAAACTGTATTTTCTAAAATATAACAGAATTGTTATACATTACCAAATCTAATAACATTACCAGACATCAAATCATTTGGAAAAAGTAACTTTAATTCAAAATTCCCTTTAAAGTAGTTTCATTTGAAGCCATTGAGACAGAAGAAGACAATACTCATGCTTGTACAGTCAAACTTGTGTTAAGAGGCCAGCCTATGGGACACAGTAAATTGGCTGTTTAAGACAGGTTGGCTGCTTAACACAAACTGATGTACACTATAAATCAAACAATGGGACTCTCTCTGCTTGTTTGCTTAAAAGGGTGGCTGCTTTACACAAGTTAGACTGTACAGTCAGTTTTACTGCGATAATGATTTGAGTGGGGAAAGTATATCCGTAGGACTTGTAAGACTTTCGTTTAAAAGTGAAGAATTACTCAGCCATATGCGCAGCAGCTGCTAAGAATAAATATCATTATAACCCCACTCTTCCCCCATTGCTTTTGCAGATAGAGCAAAACCTGCAAAACCTGCAGATAAAATGCCAAGCTCAAATCTCGATCTTTAACAACAACCCTTTAATATGTATACATTTGTATGCAATACTTCAGAGAAAAGAGCATGTGGAAGAAAAGAATACAGTCATAGAAAGACATCTGCAGATGTCTTCTTTTCCTAAAATTGATTGAGTTTGAAGCAAACATTAACCAGGTTTTACGGGGTAAGCAATCAGTTAAATGTTTAGTTTATTCTTAGAGCATGCTTCCACATTTAGGCGCACCTTTCTAACACAACTGTTTCTGGTGATTTTTCACCTGGAATTTTCTTTCTATTTTTTCTTTTAACCCCCTTACTTCATTCAAGGCTCTGTTTAACTCTCCTGCAACAACTGCATTAAGGAACTATTGTAAAAATAAGGAGAAATGACTTGTAACAAACAATTTCGGGTTTGGTTACGAAGGTTTCTCAGTAAATGTTTTCATCTTTACAAATCACTGTTGTATGCATATTGTTTGAATTTGAACCAAGTACAAATATCCATATGAAGTAGAAGTGTTATTCCCATAAGAATACAAGGAGTTTTAGCTTTTTTCAATAAAAGTTTGCCTGGTCTTACTTATACATGCTGATGACCCTTAAAATTCTGGTTAATTTTTTAGAAATATATTTTTGTGCTGTCTGCTTTCCAAAACTTTAAATATCTGCTTAATTTTTGTTGAGGAAAGATTCTCAGAGTAGCAAACAGGTTAGATCACAGGCCAGCCGCCAAATTACTTGGCATCTGGCCTTGATCTAACCTGTTTGCATTAGCATGAAGTTAGTTACAGCACTATAAGGGTTGAATAGCAAAACGAAGCATACACCGTTAGGAGAGTATCCCCTTCAACAGGAAAAATATGTTTGCAAAGTGGACATACATGTATATATTTCCTTGGAATGTTCAGTGCAAGACTAAAGCAAGTCATACATAAAAGTGAATGGCTTTCTATAGCTTTGCAGTGAACCCTCACTTTATAAATTGGCACCAGAGATCTAAGGGTATACCTTTTTTACAACTTTGTTATGAAGAAACAATAACAGTTTCTTTAGTCTAAGTGGATGAAAGGCACTTTTGACGGCTATATACCGAAGTACCAGTACCCTTGATTCCACACTAAAGATATTTGGGTCCTGGGGGCAGCCCAAATAATGGTTATGGTGCCGGACATCTAAATCAGGACTTGGGAACCGTTTTACTACAGTTTACGCTTTAGATTTGCGCAAGTCTAAAACAACAATTCCTCTTATTTCAATATTGGGCTAAGCAATATTGCAAAGTAACACATCATTGGAATCGTCTCTCCGATGTCACATTGCAATATTGTTCCTTCATTGAAGATACTATCAATGTGTATCAGTTATGACTTACGCAAATATGTTCCTTAAGTTGTTTAGTAAAACGGTACCCTGGTGTCTCGAGTTAAATTCCAACCGGGCCGTTGGTTTCATGGGGATGTCCATTAGTAAGACACTTTCCATCTCTAGCCATGATCTGCTGAATCCAAGTAATATGTAATATATTACCGTTTTTTTTACAAAGAACTGCATGAATCTTGTGCCAAGATAAAAAGGTTTCTTTTCTTTTGTATGTAGTTCATGCTCTTTTCAACAATTTTTCAGTTCAGTCTCAGTATGAGTAGATCTAAATCTGTACGAGAAACCTTTCATAGCCTTGCTTACTGACATTTCCAGTCATGCTATCCCCATTACCCAGAGTGCCATGAGAGGAATCCATTATTACAACTGATCTTTTGGTCTTTGGTATGACCTGGCAAGGTATCCAACAAGCAGCCCCCCTTAACCCATTACCAAACAATAATGACATTTAACCACTTTGTTGCAGACAACTCTGGCAAACACTGTGGGAAAGAAGAGAAATTGCTCATTTTCCCACAACGTTTTCTACTCTATCAGAAGATTACTATCCAATTTCATCACATTTTGAAATGTCGTCTGTAAACTATTTCAGTTTGGAACAGTAACAAAAATTTGTGTTTGGTAAAGGGTTAATGCACAAGGCTGCTGCTACAAGCTTATGTTGAGTCAGTTGAATTGTTAAAATGGGGAGGTTGGCAGTTTTCAACCGAATTTTCAGTCATAGCACTGCAGTTAAATACTATATACTTCTGATTCATCTTTACAAAAACTGTACAATATTCTTGCATCAACGGTGTCCAAACTTGTGCTATGACGTATAACTTTATCAAAGTAGCAAAACAACAACAAAAGTTAGATCATATATCATCTGAAACATATACTGTTACACAAAATTGACAGACGAACCAATGTGCCATAACCATGATGTGAAATTTGATAAAGCAACAACTTTCTGGCTGAGAAATTTCTTTCTGATTACGGCAAAATGCATTGGGCATGCAAGGAAATCTTGAAATTACATCTTCAAAGCCAGAATCTGGCCCTAAAAGCTGTGAAGCTGGGAAAATTGAGTTATAAATTATGAAACAATATGTTAACATAGTAAAACACCACATTATCATGATGACATAATGCCTGCTCTATTTATTAGAAATGTTTCAAAGTGCTATTTTCACAAATTGTGTAGCACAAAATTTGACTTCATTGTTTAAATTCAAGTTATGTCTAAAAATAGCAATGAGCGTTCTGAAAAACTAGTAGCTGTCACATGGTTAGAAAAGTCATGTGACATGCATACAAATTTCTGTTATATATCCCCAACAACAACATGAATATTCAAAATGGAGAATCTCTAAGATTTCAAAAGTCTCCGACTTCACCAGCAAATCTCTGCTGGCCTCATGTTATTACTAATTGTAACAAAACGGTTATTGTTTTAACTCTTTCAAAAGCATCATATGCCCATGTTACCATCTCAGCTACTCTTTAAAAGGGAATTTAATTTTTTTTTTATGTTAATTGTCAATTTTTCTAGAACTTCGACAATTTGACTGTAAACGAGCGCTAAGTCTGGCTTTAAATATAGACACTCCCTAGACATGCCGTGTTGTAATTATGATGTAATTGTTGAATAAGCCACAACCACTGACTGGGAGCATTTGTATATTATTACACCCAACATGTGTTCTGGGACCTTCCTGGAAACTTTTTTTGGTGTGGTTCTTTTAAGTTTTGTTTTTCCCATCATTCAGCAGTTTTCAATTTAAAACTTCTAACCCAGATCTAACCCAACCTTCTAGTAAGGATATCTGGTAGCTCCTTACTTCATACAGTCTCATGCTAATCCCCTACAACATAATTTTATGACTTTATTCCCGTTGTTGCGAGCATTCAAGAAGCAACTACAGTGACTTAAGGATAAAATCCGTATTCTGAAGATTCCAGGGTTAATTTAGCTAAATAGGCGCTACTGGCTACTTGGAAGACGCTCCAGAGTCATAGTCTAGTACTGGTGATTTCAAGGAAAATCTGCAATAAAACTGAAAACTTCTTTACACAGTTCTGAACCCTAAACAAAAATAAGCAAGTTAGTTAAGAAACTAATTTCACTTGGCTTGCCTTCAGCAAATGCTTTTGAAATTATTGTTTGAAAAGAAAAATTGCACTAATAATTCCATCTATCCTTATGGATTACGCATCTTTTAATCATATTATGATGCCATTCATGGTTTGCGTGTTCTTTGTTATATGGGATGATGAAACATTGCCATATCATAGGTGGTGAAAATGATCCGTTTTACCATTTCCCTAGTTTAGGATACTTTGACTGTTCAAAAATTGTAAACAAAACCATGACATACATAATGATTGATGAAAGAATGTTTCTTCCAAAATTCGGGGAAAATTGCTTGTCATAAGCACTTTCTTCTTTTAAAACGATCAGGTTTCTTAAATATTTGCATAGAGCTGCGTTAAATGAGTTACTTTTTTACATTAAAATGTTTTAACTATGAAGTAAGAGGTTTGGGCTTAGCTTAACGGCTTTATGGGAGCCAGAATGGTATCTGGTTGCAGATTTATTGCTTTTCAAGTGGATACTTTTCTTTTCCTTGTGGGTACTTTAATATCCATTTGTCACAGATGATAAGAATGAGCAGGCGGGTGGGGCAGATTAAAAACTTTACTTTTTGGATCATGATGCATTATTTAGGGCACTAAAGCATTTGTGAAAGTTTTGAATGGCTTAAAAATCTTGCAAAAAGCAAATTTTATTACTCACATGTTTGTATTCTATGTCAACAGGCTTTTAACACCTTGTCTGTTTGATAAATGCACCGGTTAAAT